>JAVFBZ010186067.1:0-14948 GCA_032466195.1 Katharina tunicata
GGGAATCCCCCTGGCGATTGTCGCCGAAGTTGTACGAGTGCGCATTTATAAACTTTAATCCGAAATAGTTGTTACTTGCAATGTTTGGCTAATGGGTTTTGTTGAATCTAATAAGATATGAGTTGCTTTAAACATAATAATACTGAGTATTTGTGATTCACACGTATGGCCGGTACTCCTTCTTTACGATTTGGCGTCCCCGGCAGCATCCATCTTTGACCGCTGTCAACACGTCAAGTTTAACCCCGTTCACGATAAGAACTGTTTAAAATTAGTGTGCATGTGTTTGTGTATGCATCGAACCAAGATAACGTGTGAGTAAACCATTAATAACTGTTTGATTCGATGGATAGTTTAGGATGTATATTACAGTAAAGTTGCTACTTTTTTTTTATCTGTATTGCTATGTCGTTGTGACCTTAATAATTAAACCATTTTGTCGCAATAACGTATTGTACAGAAAGTTCCCATTTCCCAATTGATTGTAATGCATAGCCAAACATACTTTCATTTTAGCTATGTTTATGTTGTGAACTAAGATTTGAAATGACATCGTTGTTGCATCTTTTTGTGTGTAGGCCTATCTCAATAGCCTTTTAAATAGTCTGCTAGTTCCAAATTCATGATTGTTCTCGATAGACGTTGTGCAGACGTTTTTGATATATTTGTTTGACATGTTTTTCATATTAATTGTAACAACATTTAATAGCATTTGTTCAGGATTTGTGAAATAATACTTGAACTTGTTTTGTCTAGGATGTGGCTGTGGTAGGAATCCGGCAGAGCTGCTAGACTTGTTATTTGCTTTACTCGGATATGGGGGTAATTACCATATTTCCCATACATTTTGGTCATATGCTATAATTACCGTATTTCCCCTACAGTTTTGTCATATGTTAGAATTACCGTATTTCCTCTACGTTTTCATACATATTCCGGTTTCGCATAAATGACCATACTTTACGTACCATGTACTTATCCATTGTACATAGACCTAAGTAGTATAGTGTTGCTGGATATAGCCTCACAAGTATGATGGTGGCAGCTCGAATGTATTTGTTCACTTTTCCCTAATGGTTGCGCATAACATTGCACGTTTATGTTATTTTTGTGTACCTTGTTGTACAATGGTTCACTTATACTTACATGGAATATTGTTCCACATATTGGTCAACTCATACACTGCGATCTATAAAGCCTTTTTACCTTTGCGACACAACAGGTTGTTTTAGTTAGAATGATATTTTCACTTTGATTATTATTCTTACTTTTGTTTACTAAGCGTGTTCATGAAAGTTATTTTGCAAGGATTAATTATCCCCCCTGGAAAGATGTTTCTTCCATTACCTTATATTCCTTTTTAGACTTTGAATATGATAGATATAATATCTTATTCATAGTACTGTCTTATATATGCATCTGGACATCGATAGTCTGCGCTATTAGTGCTATGTTGTTGTTATGTCATAGGTATAAGCGTTATATTACGACTCGATATGTTTAATCTACGATTGGAACATACCGCAAAGTACAGTCCGAATAATTGTTGTATTTTCGTTCTAGCATCATTGTTGTATTGACTTTCTATTGTTGTATTTCCTTGTTTCTAAATTGTATTACTGTTCTATTTGAACAGGTGTTTGTTTTGGTCTAATAAAGACTCTGACCAGAAAATGAATGTTTGCCTTCCTCTCTCCTGTTACAGTAAGATGAAGTTCTTTGACAAGAGTAGACGTCTCTAAAAAACATGCCTAAACCTCGACGTAAAGTGGCTATGATGCCAACCGCCTCGCCACACGTCCGAAAGAAAGCGAGCAAACCACGACGAAGGCGCAACGTAGCCATGATGTCGACCACACCACGTAGGCGAAAGACCCCAGTGAAACGTCAAAAACCAGTGACCAACGCGTGTACTCAAGTCTATCAGCATTATAGCAAACTCGTCCAGGCTTTAAAAAAAAAGAACCAACACCAACCAGCAGCTCCCTTTTTTTTTACAGACTATTAGGGTATCAATAAAACCATACGACCAGGCCAGGTTAATCAAGGTGAGTGATGCTTGTTCGTGCTGTTTTCCAGAAAACCAACCAGAGCACCTCATTCCTATCACTCGCCGGGGTTGGAACTTTCTTAAAGAGTTGATGAGTGTCTTGAATCTATCCCGACTCGTCCCGAGCTCGCAACCCACTGCAGATGAAGAGGAGTTGCGGATAATAATACGAAACGTGCGACAGGATGTTGATCTGTCCGGGGATGTTCGACTGAACCACTTTTTCGTCCACCTCAAGCGATGGATGGTGTACGCGATCGGAAGTCGACACTACCCCTCACTGCTCGGCGCGACCCTGAACGAAGAGACTTTGGAGATCCTCTCCAATACATCCCTGATCGACGCTGTGGATACAGTCCTAGCCAAATATCCTCCGACGTCCGACAACACACCCGCCGGGATCCAACCGTTGGATAGAGCCACCATGACACGTCTAAGCTCCATGTGGTTGACCTGCTATGACGAATACCTCACGCCCATCCTACTTGCACTGCCACAAAAGTACTGGGGTGTCTGTTCCAACATCCCCGTGATGACCGAGCATACCTGTCTGACGATGGATGTGATTGATAGTCCTGGGTTTATCCCCTTCCTACCAGCGGCCCTACACCGTATCAACGAAGACCGTATTGCGAACACCTTTCAAAGCCGTGTCCGAGAACTAGATATCACCTCAGACCCCAATGTGAATGTGAATGCACATGGCCACGCTGTGAAGAAGACCAGCCCCATCTTCGAACGCCTCTACACGGACTTTTTAGACCCGCAACAACAGGACGCACAGGCCTTCTTATCACAGTAACACGTAGGTGTCATGCTTTCATTGCGACGCGATAGTCAATAAAAACAATGTTGTTCTTTTGTCGTTTGAAAACAAAAATTGTTGTTTGTTGTCGTGTGTTCTTAGATATAGTCTTCGTGTTTACTGTATGCTGTTTGACGATCCGCACATCACACAGGATACAGCGAGTACCGCCACTGACCGTTACTAACCGCCACTGACCGCCACATCATCTTCATATCGTGTTCACATGGGCTCGTTCAGTGTGCGCGTGCGTGTGTGTGTGTGTGACACGTGGCAAAGCCACTCGCAAGACTAAGACGACCACGCACCCCACGCTCGATCAAGTGTTACGGCTGTTGTACTATGACGCCCACAATTCAGCCGCGTACTGTGGCGTGGAGGTCTTATGGAAGGCGGCGAGTGGTCAAGGTGTGTCTAAAACCCGAGTTCAGTAGTGTTTAACGGGGCAGCCCTTGGGTCGTCCACCACGGGTCGTCCAACGCTGTACTTACAGACAGACGAACGGACGGAATTTCCCAACGCTGGCTTTCAACAGTTTTTACGCAAACACTATGTGTTTTACTGCCACATCTGGAACGAAACAAAAGCCTCGGTGGTAGAACGGGTTTATCGCACGTTCAAGGGGCGCATGTACAAGTATTTTACAGCGGCCAACACCCGAAGCAACATCGACGTCGTGTCAGACTTGGTGGTGGGGTACAAGGCATACGACTACAGTATTCAAAGAGCCCCTGTAGAGGTGACCCACCGCCAGCAAGCGGCCGTACGTCGCTCTTTATACGGGTCTAAAGTGACCGCGCCACCCCCAAGTCCGCTCAGTTTTAAGTGGGGGAGCTTGTTCGCATCAGTAAAGTCAAAGGTCGATTTGAAAAAACCTACTTACCCAATTGGAGTACGGAACATTTTCGAGTCAAACAAGGCCACGATCGACGTTCGGTCGTGAACACGCTTGAAGGTTTAAACGGGGAGGTGCTAGCGGGTGCATTTTACGAGACCGAGTGAACAACGCGTCACGACAAACCCCGACGTAGACGGAAACACGGCGGCGAAGGACGTACCTGTCATCCACAGAGTATGGATCGTATGGTGCAGATCTTGTGTACCCCAGACTTTAAAAAACGCTTGGGTGTGGGGTTAACCGTCTTACTCACGATAGGCCTGTGGATTTGGGCGATCAGGCTCGATATCACGTCGATTCTCCGCTACAGCAACCTCACCTCCCGCGTGACCTCCTTCGTCGACTACTCGACCACCACCACCACCACCACGCTCAACACAGCGTCTCTACACACCACCTTATCGTGATGGACACCCGCTTTCAACACCCTTTTACCGTACTGGTCTCCGGCGCGACCGGGAGTGGCAAGTCGTTTTTTACACCAGTCTTGATTCAACACGCATCTACCTAAATTCACCCCACCCCGGATCGGATCATGTGGTGTTACGGCGAATGGCAACCGCTGTACCAGGCGATGCCCACGGTGGAATTCCACGAAGGGTTGCCCGAGTTGAAGACGTTTGACCCTATGGTGAAGACGGTGGTGGTGATCGATGATCTCATGGCCGAGTCCGATGAACGTGTGACAACGCTCTTCACCAAAGGGAACCATCACCGGAACGTGAGTGTGTTGTACCTGGTACACAACTTGTTTCACCGTGGGAAAGACCATCGCACCATCAGCTTGAACGCCTAGTACTTAGTGGTGTTTAAAAACCACTGTGACGCCTCTCAAATCACACACATCGCCAAACAGATGTACCCGGGTCAAACTCAATTTGTACGCGAGAGTTTCAAGTACGCCACCGGTGAACCCCACGGTTATTTACTCATCGACTTGAAGAAAACCACCCCGGACCATCTGCGGTTACGCACGACCGTGATCCCCGGTGACATCCAGTACGTGTACATGCGCAAAGCATAAAACCCGGCAGACCACACAACCCGAACCAGTCCACGTGTGATTACCGTACGTACCATGTCAGCGCGAGTGAAACGATACCTTCCCACGCTACGGGTGCTGGCCAACACCCACCCGACATGTCACGTGCCATCGTGCGTGGCAGTGACAACGGTCTCATGACGTGTCTGTGCGAATGTGCTAAAAACACTTTAAATGGGAATGACCCCTGACGTCACGTCAGAAGGTTCGCCTACAGCCGTACAAAACTCCGACGCCTCGCCAACAAAGCAGTGAGTTTCAAACGCAAGCGCGCCATGGTACAGTGAGGAGGATTTCTCGGTGCTCTGCTGGCACCCTTCATCGGTCTTGTCGGATCGCTGTTCATAGGACAACGCCCATAGCATCATGACGTCGGTCAAAAGATGGTTTTGATCGAACCTCGGTTTTTGGAAGCCTTATAACGCGCTGGCACGTCCACCACCCAAAACCAATTTCCCGTGCCTAGTGGCCGCAAAGGGTTGTACGCACTCGATCAGGACATGGAAGCCGTGCTTCGACGGAGCGACTTGTCTGACACGGAGAAAATTCAACAGTACCACCAGACCCTATATCGCTATTTGGCTTATCAACATCAGATCCATGGCACCGCTGGTCCACCAAATCCCACCTTCCAACTTGCAGCCTAAGAGCATGGACAACGAACAACGATGTCCGATGTGTAGAAACCCCGTTTTAAAAGCCTACAGAATTTATTTTTAAACTACGACCCTATGCTTTTTTCCAAAGGCCCTTCTCAGGGCCACCCACTTCTATTGAAAAAGATCTAAAGTTTGCAATTTTTTCACACTTAACACCAGGCCCTACACCTCACTTGTACTTAAATAGTGCTTACCCGCTCGACACGGCGTTGCTTCATAGGCGGTTCCTCGCCACGGTCATGCATCAGTCCCTATTGCCGCTTCAAATTCTATCCTAGGCTGAACGATCGACCACACTGCCCGCACTCGAATACACTAGCTTCCCCGGGCGCTTCCCTCGTCTTGCCGTGTCGAATCAGTCGCTGGTGTCGCTTAAAATTCGAGGGTCGGTCGAACGATCGAGCACACTGCCCGCGCTGGAACACACGAGCTCCCCCAGGCTGGTGCTTCTCGCGTCGATGTCGCCTCAGGTTCACAGATAAACATGTTGTCGTCTCGAACACGTCTAACTAATGGACAAAAACACCCTAAAACAAGCTGCTTTTATACACAACTGCACCCAACCAGCAGACCTTCACACGCTTTGTGGAAGAAAGACATGGTCGCGTCAAAATG
The DNA here is from genome assembly GCA_032466195.1 of Katharina tunicata. NCBI lineage: Eukaryota > Metazoa > Mollusca > Polyplacophora > Chitonida > Mopaliidae > Katharina > Katharina tunicata. Next base: position 6,070 of record JAVFBZ010186067.1, read on the forward strand.
CGTTTTTTTATTTTTTTAAATAAGCATCTCACACCAAACTCCCTACACTAATTATTTTATAAAAAAAATGTATTGAACAGTCCGTGTGTTTAACCATTACATCCTTTTTGGTACTGGGTGACGTCACTTGTTTTTTCCACTACCCTGTGATTTTTGTTTCAACACCGTTGGAGTGCAGATGTTCGTCGAGCGCGTGTCACTGTTCCATCATTCAACCCTTCTCTCACGCCTGCCTCATGATCAGACGACCGTGACGTCATATGACCTCGGTGAGCTTTGACCCCTTTCCCCCTCACCCCTGACCCCGACTCTCCGTCACTCTCCGTCACCACCTCGGACCACCTCGGACCACCTTCGGGAACTTCCGGTTATTCTCGAAATGCTCATCTTATTCTACTTACATTCTTTAAATGATGTACACTAAGACAATATAGTGTGACGTCTCAATTATCGTTTAATGGGTAATAAAGACAAAGCCTCACAATGTATATGGAGTTATTCGTTTATTTGATTGCTGTTCAGCATCGAACTCGAGGGTATTTTTCTAAGGACCTGTTTAACAATTTTCGTTGCCAGTGTGTGGTGGGAAAAAAGAAGAAGAAACCTCGCAAAAACCACACCACAATCTCCCAACACTGAAACACTTCCCTTGTAAACTACCTATAAAAGTCGACAAGCAAACACGAGCCTTTAATAATTGGTAAGGCCACTTGACATAGACAACTAGTACAACTTTCTGACAATGTGTCTAAGGATGCTTTCTTGTCAAAATTCAGGTTAGGTCTGTATACAGGCGTATTACGAGCTCGTCTCGCCAGTAAACTGGAAATACACACCTGCTTATACTGGTTACAGCATGATGACATTTTTTTAACGGGTGAAGCAGCTGAATATGCGTGATGTAGGACTATTGCCATGAAATACTGACATTATCGATCTACCTTAGATTCAAGGTTTACTTATATACCGTCTTTTTGTGCAATTCCTTGTTATTCCCCTCATATCCAGTTTCAAACAGCACTTTTAGGTATAGATGTATACAGCAAATCCAACGATCGCTAACAGTTCTGATTGCTTGGAACAAAACGACGATCTATATAGGTCGATACATTATATCTGCAGACTGGATAAACGCATACAGATAACCGGTTTTTCAGGAAGAACGGTAAACTTTCAGCGGAAAGGAAATTTTTTGGCGGCATATAATTATAGGCACCATAATTGTTGTGAATACTCACATAACCATGTGCGAAGGTTTTGGATGATCTACCCGAACGTATAATTCAAGATCTCTAGCACATATTCGTTAGTAATGCACGAGAAGCAGTCTATTCCTCCCTGTCTACGGGGCCTCCAGGGTGTCTACCAGCTGTTACCACAGGAATAATGCACATCATGGAAACGAATGTTTAAAAATATACTTTATTTCATACAATTGAAGGACATGTATCAAACCTGTACAGAAAGGCTTCCTGTCAAATCAATAAGTCAGTATAGGAATGTGCGAAACGTGAAGAATGATGATTAATGTGCTCAGCTCTGAATAGATTCAGATTCTGACTCGAAATAATTTATAATAATTGACGTTGTATCAGAACATTAAAATACAAGTCTAATAACACACACGATTGGCAATCTCATTAGCAGATTTTCGTTCCAACATGTACTATAGATAGATAAACTTCAAATAAAATCGCGAAGGCCTATACAAAGTTCAATAAACACGTCTAAATCCGATTCTCTAATGCCAAGGTAAATATTGTAACTCGTTGTGTTAATTATATCCTGCTCTTCATTCGATGTATATATATATATTTAATAAGCCGGCATATATTACGATACGTAAAGAGAGAGGGTATGTAAAGATATGAAGACATTTATTTTCAAGTCATATTTTACGGCCATTTTCTTCGTTTGTCAATTGTCTTCTTCATTCATTCGTTTAATTTAGGACAATACAATTAGTGTTCCCATTTTCTTGATGATCGCTACAATGTAAACACGTTTTTTAGTCTTAGAAGTCAAGTTTTTTAAGATGACGAAAAACTACAAAAAGAAGACGCAATTGCCCTCCAGCGTTGTGCCTCTATCATATTATATACGTCTGCCCGATGCCTACTCTTTGTATTAGATACTAGTCATTGGTTCCCTAGAGCCATTGATTTCTCATTCTAACTCAAGACCTGTGAATGTTGCATATTTGGTATTCAGTTGGCGCCAATATACCTGATTGCCAGTATACTGAAATGTAACGCATATTTATTGTGCGTTCTTGTTTAGAATCCCCCATGCTCTTTTTCATAGTGTGTCCATGGTGTATTTAAATAATGATGTAACAGTGCAGTATGATCTCTTGGCGACTGTAGTGAGTTATCTCTGTTCGTGCTATTGGCACCTTAACATACAAAACTGTTGCTTTTATCTAATTATCTATATCTCTAGCCTGCAGTTATTGACACTTCTGAACGAATGACTGAATTTGAAATTCACATTGTATATATTGTAAGGTATGAAATACATATTTCTTATTTTGGCTCAAAATGAACATACTTTAACAATCGTAAATAGCATCTTGTTCGTCCTGTCTTGGAACAGACATCCATACAAAACAGTAACTTCGTCTATTTGGTTTATTCGGGATACAGTTTATATGTGAACCAGTATACAGTGTTAAACAATGCAAACGACGCTGGGAATATAAACCGAGAATATATATCCACTCTCTCGGCGTGTGAAAATAGTTTTTTGTATCGTTCCTCGTGTCTTTTCTCCTCAGATGATAACATTTTTCTAGCTTCTGGTTGTTGTGATCGCTGTTCCTTATCCAATGATGGTGGTTCACACTGAAAAAAATATATATAAACAAGCAAACTGCTGTTCAAACAAATCAAGCTGATTTAAAATAGGTGTGCACTGCGAGAAAATTCGTCTTTAGTACTATATTCTTCTTTTTAGCAGTAACTGAATTAGCCTCATTAGATCATCGGGTATAAAAGTGGGGTTATATTCCCATGTTACCACTGGTTGAGGCTTTGACGGCAATAACAATCAATTTCTCTCTTAATTACAAACTAAAGGCTATGAAAAGCAAAACTCGTTAGTTTTCCCCATTATGTGTTCTTGAGGAATGGATTTTCCTGTTCAAGATTAGGGTAAAACACCAATGTTTATAAAGGTTAACTTTGGCCACATTTTTCAAAAGAGGCAAATCAAGTCGATCTCTATTTACCTGTATGTTGACTGTAGGCGGTGTCCAGGGAGCCAACAGCTCTTTTATTGTCGTCAAGTCTTTCTTAGCCAGATTATCAGCTTTTCTCCACTGTACATTCACTATGGCATATTCGAGGAAAGCACCGAAGACGAAGATAAGACATGTGAATAGCCAAACGTCGAGGGATTTGATATAAGAGAGACGTGGAAGTTGAGCACTGGCAGCTGACGTTTGTGTTGTCATCGTCAGGACACAGAGTAGACTTAATGACACCCGGGCAGGGGCCGCCTTGGGGTCGATCCAGAAGTTCACCCAGGATAACACCACTATGAGGAAGGTTGGAATATAGGTCTGAATCAGGTAAAACTGTAAACGCCGGTGAAATCGAAACTTAGCATAGATACAGGTATGGCTGCCTAAAATAAGAAATTGGAACGTGTATAGAATAGGAACACATGTAATACACTGATGAAAAGCCTGCCTGACTTTCAATGACTTATCCTCGCTAAGAACTGTCATCTGCAAAACAAACGTATGGGATTAATCTCAAGGAAGTTTATAAATATATAGAATGCTTTTGTAAATAGAAAGGCAACAAACTACACATGTCTAAAATCACGGTCTTTGGAGCTATTATTATTTGCTCTTTCACATTTCATGGCACAAATGAATAAAACAGTCATAACATACACAACAGAAAGATATTCGAAGAACTATGGGCAACAGACATTTGTTGAACTAAACACGGGGTTATATGTATGGGTAAATACATCAAGAATGTCAACCATTAAACAAACACGTCTGCTTTGTGGACAAAATTAGCCATGATTGTGTATTCACAAACCCCCTATTTTAATAGCCTGTGTCAACATTCTCAGCTTGGCTCCTGCAGCTATGAATCTGTCTTTTCAACATTTCATAAACAACGGGCCAGATATAAGTTACTTAATTAATATCGAAGAAGTCGAAACGGCGCCAGACAAATTTTACAATTTCCTACTTAGTTTAATAATCTCAGAATCTCGCATACTTTGTGGATACAAAAATAATATGGTAAGCGGAGATGCCGTATATAGATTTCAGAATTTTCACAATCTAGTCTACTCTTGCGGAAAGCTTTTGGCAAAGAATAGTTTACAGAAATTTAACTGTAAATTTTCTTCGAGAAGGTGAAAAGCGACACATTTTCATAGCGGAAGAGATGTATAGCGACAAGATAACAGAGAAAGAAAAACTTGACATACTCAGCTGTTAAATTGTTGTGGAATTGGATATATCTCTTTGAGGTCAATTTGAACAGAAGTGTTTGGTCATTGGTATAGAGACCAGTGTCAGTCTGTCATATTCCATTGACCAAAACGAACTTCGCTTTAAACGGCACTTCTATGGTTCATCATTGTATTACCAAAAGTGCATTGTGAAATCCTATACTAAAGTGCAGAAGTTAGTACCATATTTCTATTTATGTAAAATTTGTTTTCAAACATCATAGGGACTCCGGTCATGCATCTAGTTATGGTCTGTAAGACTGTAACAGCTGGACAGAATCTAAGCTGCCTGTTCAGAAGGCAGACACCGATGAGAAAATGTATGATGAAGATTGGATTTGAAGTCGCTATAATAGGAGGACTGGTCTTTCCGAAAACTCGTTAGACAGAGAAAAGGCTTCGAGGAGAAAACTAAGATAACCTTCACCAAATTTACCCACAACATTTAACCACAACCTATTAAGTAAGAAGAATCTACAGACCTCGGTGAGTTTGGTTGAGTTTGTTTCTGGTCGTGGCACAGCAGACTACAGAATAGGTCTGTACTCACCCGCAACCAACTGTATCCGACGATGTGGGGTTAAACATTGGAATCATAGTTAGAGAACAACTCAGTTCAATTTCATTCAAGAAAGAGCGTAGCAGAGTATTTCATTCGATGTATCCAAAACAGAAATATATAGAGCTTTAAGTGTTGAGCCAAAAAGATAATAAACGTCCTCCACACACACTACACGCAGACCACAACAAACCAATGTCAACAGAAAAGCCAGGGAACACACGCATGTCCAAAATAATAGATCGAGATCCAGATTCATCTGATCAATCACAGACGAGAGAGAAAAACATAAAGATCGTATTTGAATAAAAAAAAAAACGTTAATAGCTTCTGCGTTAAATGCTTAATTTGTCTTGTCGGGTTTTGTCCGATTGCCGTATTAAAGAGTTTATCTGCAATCCAGTTACTGGAAATTCAGGGGACCAATCTGAAACTAAACCCGTCGAATATTAACCAAGAGATGTACAAGCCTGTCGTATACGTTATCATTGAATAATAATAACACTATCAACGAAATAATGAACCTATTTACTACAAGAACGAAGGAGCTTATTAGATTGTAGTTTTTAACACACATCTTTTGACTTGTAGGATTACTAGATTATACAGTGAGACTGCTCTGACAATTATTATTGTACTGTCACCTAATAAATCATGCCATGCGTAGGTCATTCAATATAACACTTTTTCACAAAACATAAATATAACAAAGGGTGACTCACAATAGTACAAGGCAGAATTTAGGGCAAGACCAATGGTGCTAAGTTCAGTCAGGCTGATGACAGAAAGGTGACCAGAAAGAGCAAAACACGTAGTCTAACATCGACATGAAGCTAAAGGTAAGGGGGCAGAAAGAACTGGCCTAACCGCATACAGTTGATTCGAGTCGTACTTACTTATACCATAGGCTGCTGTACAATTACCAGAACTGACGCCCATAACATCAAATTCTGCCAGCTGAACCTCGTGGTCTCTGATCACAGGCTCTCGGTCATCCATCCAATGGAACTGAATCTCGTCTGTCGTGGATCCATCTAAGGGCACAAGCAACAATCACCCAAATACGGTCAATGGCTTTAGGGTTAGGAGAGAATGGAAGAATGTATAGTGTCACTTAGTTATGTTTAATATATATATAAAACAAACAATCATCGAAATACTCCAAACGAGGTACCGGAAACTGCATCGTTAACAATGATGTAAATTATGTAAAATGTACAGAAAATGACAAGTGTTACTTCCTGACAATTAGGTTAAAAAAAGACTAAAATTAAATAATAAAAGACAGATATCTTATTACATGGTACATTATAGAGAGGACAGATTGAAACCGCCTTACAGCTCATGATTTTCATAAAACAGTCTTGTCTATCCATTGGGAATCGTCTCAGATCCATGTTACACACCAATCGCAAATGGAATCTAAAACACAGAATTGGCACGATAGCAGCACAGTTTATATTCGCGACAATTTTGTTGTACATTGCTTTTGTACCACGCGGGTTTAAACGCTATAAACGCTAGATTAAAACCAGCCTGTTGATAATAAAGTAGTTGAACGTAGATTACAATTAAAAGATAAAGCTTTTGCAAACTTCCATCCATCACGATATCGGAAATATCACTTCACGATCTGTGTAATCATGATGAGAGGAAATTTGTTTCACACAGTTCTTGTTATGGTAAAGTGATTCAGCGTATGAGCGAACAGTTCTCTAACATTTTTGACACCTTTCTCCTCAGAAAGGCATTTAAATTTATACTGAATAAATCATAATGGCGGAAAATTTTACATTGTTCATTTCATTCGCTAGATAAACTTCCATTTTATAGTCAAGTGTTCACTTTTATCTGGCGTAAACAAGAAGCATTTTTTACCAGATTTAAAGACGAATCATTTTACATCTGTTATCATTCTATTAATCTTCGAAAAAAAAACTGGAATAAAACTTTCTATCAACCAAATTCTGATCAAAGACTACAGAGAATAAAATAGCCACAGAAAATCCGTTTTTAGAAAGTTGTGTTTAGGGAAGTTGGACAGATCGGTATATTTCAACAGGATTGGCGGCAATATATACTAAGGTCGATTTTGATGTCACACAAATGCAAGTCTCTAGCATTTAAAGTTAATTTTTCAAAATTTTTCCAAAATACATATATAACGTTACTTTCCCCAGGTGAAATCTGAGGTTATCTTGCATTTTCTCTGGATACCTTTGACTGAAGAAGATGGTTCCATTCTGGAAGAGCCGCATGAGGACATTTGGTACCGCGGCTTCGTGGAACTCTTCTGTTTTACTGTTCATGAAGTATGGATCTGGTCTCCACACCCGTTTGTACCAGTGATGTCCCAGGGAAATAGGGCCCGGGATATCGTCATACTTCAAACGAGGGTCCTCCCAGCGTTGCCTGAAGTAAATGTCCGCCGTATATTCCTGTAAAATAGATAATTTGAAACACTTCGACACACCTATATTCCACATACATGAACACATTCCAAAATTTATGTAAAGAAAGATAACAAAATATCCTGAGGTGCACTCTGTCTAAAATGTTTTTGTAGTTTAACGAAATGTTTCCAATTAGAGTTGACTGAATAATTAGTGTATGCAGAGAATTGCCAAATGATTTCAACTGCCTCTGCACCATTCATTTATACTTGAAGTTAAAGCTAATGTCAGACCAAGCCGACTAGGTGCCACGTGAAGCAAGGTCGAAATGGACGTTTAATAAAAATTAGTTTCATTTTTTCCAATCAGACTTTCGTAGTTTAGCCAAAGTATTGATGTGATTGTGCTGGAATGAATTCAATCATGATAAAAGGCAGGCTAGGCTGATTGTTTGGTAAAGGTTCCTCGAGTTAGTGCAAGAGTTTATCAGGTTAGGTGTCTGGACAAACTAGTGTTGGTACCCAGGTAGACTCCAGTCTTATCGTTGTATTACTTATAGTACCGCTACTACTTACATGTAATTTCAAACTGTATATTAAAAACTGGCGTGGCAAAGGTGGGGAGAAAATTGAAAATTGGGATTATCTGTTATTCTCCCAATATCACAGATGTGGTAAGAACGCGTAAATACCATCAGTCCCTGGCGTAATACAAATCGTTACAAGTCCAGTGATGGTTGATTTGATAAAATTCGTGCATATGCTTAGTTTGTAAGTTACATCTGTTGAAGAAAGGTACATCGAGACTCACCATGTTGATCTCGTTAACTCCGGCGAGACTCTGGACGTAAATAGACAGATCCACGTGAGTCGTCAGCCCTGAAAATTAACATCCACAATCATACACCACATCTATTTAATTATTAACGATGAAGTAAGATAAACTGATGGTGCTCGTTTCGTAATACGTAACGCAACCAGACACAGACGTAGTCAAACACAAAACTTACAGGGGGTATTTCTTCATCGCTAGTCATTTAGTGTAGAAGAGAGGAGGCAGAGCAAGCGGGTTGCGGTTACGAGTAAGCTTATTGGATGTGTATCGGTATTACAGTTAGATTAGTTAGACTTTAGTGTCTTAATATTATCATACAGTGTATCCGTACAGTCAGGTATTTGGCGATAGACAGCTGTGATATGTGCTGAACAGAAATCCTGGACGAGCAAGCAAACCGTTCGTTCTATGTTTAAAACCCCTCTGATCTACATATAACGGTTGAACAGCGCTATGTAAAAAAAAATATAATTTCGTAGAAGGTAACGAGCATCAACTGACTGAATCATTCGTCTTTCTGCCACTCAACATCAGCCTCAAAATACACTCTTCAAAAAAAGAAACGCAAAATGAAATTCAAAAATGATACTTACAATTTTGTACACATATGTTAA
>JAVFBZ010186077.1:0-14948 GCA_032466195.1 Katharina tunicata
AGAGGATCGTCAACGGAAAAACGAACTTAGAGAAATAATGGAGAAATTCTATAAGGAAGGTAGGAAGGTCAGATTTATTGGGGGAAGGCTGTTTGTGGACGAGAAGGAAATCGCGGGGAGGTAAACTGGACTTTGTCGATACGTGTGAAAGTTGAGTACCGGCATTTTATTCTGCCTTTCGTAACTGTCCGAAACATTATACAGACAAACTGTGCGTTCAATTGAACTAATTCGATATATTGATACCTAGAGTGATATTATTCACTTAGTGACACTTCGACTATTCACTTTACGACACAAGTAGCTATTATTATAGATCAAATATTAAAAACAACAGAAAATTTGTTGACCACGTTACCAAGTAGCCTACAATTTGAGTATAATTTGCAGGCTCTCTTGTGCATGCTAGTTTCTAGCTATATATGTATAATTGACACTCTAAATCGTGTAGGAAGCGAGATGTTTTTATTTCCTATTTGTGTTTGTTTATCCACACTTGTTTATACCATTCAATGCACCATCTGTCTCTTAGTTATTATTTTCAAATTTCCTTTTTATGTCAGATTATAACATCTCTATTGATAGTCAGATCAGTTGTGGAAATTGACAAGGTGCACTGGCGAAACCGCTCAGGTAAATTATTTTTACAGAAGGCATTTTATAAAAAATATCATATAACTCTTTGACTATGGCAGATAACTCAATTAGTATAGTAACATAAAACTGCCGAGGTTTGGGAAATAAAGAACAAAGGCGAGACATTTTAAATTTCTTGCGAAAAAAGAATGATAACATACTGTGTTTACAGAACACTCATTTCACCAAGGAAAATGAATCTTTGATAAAAGCAGAATGGGGTCATGATGTTCTATTCAGCTACTATCAATCTAACTCCAAGGGAGTATGTGTGCTATTTAATAATAATTTTAGTTATAAAATCGTTTCACATAGGGCTGATACAAAAGGAAACCTCCTATGTGTTAAGATAGAACTTGAAGGCAAATTCATTACAATTATAGTTATATACAGTCCAAACAAAGACTCGCCTAATTTCTTCAGAAATATAGTAAATGCGATTGACGAAAGTGATAGTGATGTGTGTATACTATGTGGGGACTTTAATTTAGTTCTGGACCCTGACCTGGACACAAATTATTACAAAAATGTTAACAATCCCCAAGCACGGCGTAGTGTAATAGACCCATTTAGGGCCTCCTATCCTAACCTCAGAAGCTATACCGGGAGACGCACTAATCCGGTCGGACATGCGCGTCTCGACTACTTCCTTATAAATGAAAAATATTTTTTCCAAGTATACATAACCTTCAAATTGAGGCCAGCTACAGGTCTGATCATTTGCCTGTTGTATTGAAATTAAAACTAAATGAATTCCAGCGTGGTAAGGGCCTGTGAAAATTCAACAACAGCTTACTTCTAGATAAATGTTTTGTTGATGCGATAAAGCTTTGTATTGAAAGGATAAAAGCACAATACATGCTTCCTGTTTATAACCAATCAAACGTAAATGAAATAAATAATAACCAAATACAGTTTAATATATCAGATCAATTATTCTTAGAGACGCTGTTAATGAAGATTAGAGGTCAAACAATCTCCTATGCTTCTTTTAAGAAAAAAGAAACAACAAAATGATTTCGAGATAACGATATTAGAGTAAGAACAACAAAATAATCCAGATAAAGAAAAGCTAACACATAAAAGACTTGAACTAGAAATTATTAGAAAAGAAGAAATGATGGGATCTATAATACAATCAAAGACAAAATGGATAGAAGAGGGCGAGAAACCCACCAAATATTTTTGTTCCCTAGAATAAAGAAATTATACTAATTAAACGATACCAAAAACACAAAAGGAAAATGGTCATCGTATAACAGATCAATGGAAAATATTAAAAGAAACCCAACAGTTTTATCAAAATTGATATAATTGCAAATCTGTTGACTCAACTAATCTAAAGACGTTCTGGAAAGTGTGAATAATCCTTGTTTGACTGATATGCAAAAAGTAGACTTGCAAGGGGAGATAACTAAAGATGAGTTATCGTGCTGTCTCAGAAAAATGAAATGCGACAAAAGCCCTGGTTCAGACGGTTTCACAGCATACTTTTTTTTATTTTTCTGTATAGATATAGGTGATTTTTTACTACGACCTATCAACGATCGCTATCGAAACGATAATTTAACTATTACTCAGAAAGAAGCTATAATTAGGTTTATACCCAAGGGCGATAACGCAAAACAATATCTTAAAAACTGGAGGCCAATATCTCTGTTAAATATCTCATTAATTAACGTAGACGCGTGTTGAATCAAGGCTCGTGTAAAAAACGACTTGCCACTCCCAGTCGCGCTTGAGAGGTGATGCAAACCGAGTGTCCATGACGATCAGGTGGGTGAGAGTGAGGGTAGTAAGGTAGGTGGGTAGTGGGCCGCTGTGTTGGTGTTGGTGATGGTGGTCAGGTCGTCGAGGACGGCGGTGTCGTGGGAGGTGGAGTTGCTGTTGCGGGGAATCGATTTGATATCGAGCGTAATTGCCCCAATCCACACGCCAGGCGTGAGTAAGATGGTTAACCCTACATCGGGGGTCCACAAGATCTGCACCATACGATCCATACCCTGTTGATGTCAGGCGGTGTTTAACCTGCGGACGTGGGTCCGTGTCTTAAATACGCTTTACAGCCGTCGCTGAAATCCAGGAATTAAACGTCGAGGGCTAGCCCAACCGCTTGACTCAATGGTACATCCTTCGCCGCCGTGTTTCCGTCTTCAGAATCTCTTCCACCTGATAATAATCGTCTGGGTTTGTCGTGACACGTTGTAACTCGGTCTCGTAAAAAGTACCCGCTGACACCTCGCCGTTTAAATCTTCAAGCGTGCACACGACCGGCCGTCGATCGTGACATTGTTTGACTCGAAAATGTTCCGTACTTCAATTCGGTAAGTAGGCCTTTTCAAATCGACCTTTGACTCTACTGATGCGAACAAGATCCCCGACTTGAAACTGATCGGACTTGGGGGTGGTGGTTGCGTATAAAGAGCGACGTACGACCGCTTGCTGCCGGTGGGTCACCTCTACAGGGGCTCTTTGAATACTGCCATGGCACGCCTTGTTGTACCCCATCACCAAGTCTGACACGACGTCGATATACTGCGGGTGATGGCTGCTGTAAAATACTTGTACATGCGCCCCTTGAACGTGCGATTAAACCGTTCTACCACTAAGGCTTTCGTTTCGTTCCAGGTGTGGAAGAAAAACACATTGTGTTTGCGTAAAACTGTTGAAAGCTCGCGTTGAGAAATTCCGTCCCTTCGTCTGTCTGTAAGTACAGCGGTCGACGACCCGTGGCAAAGATGGTCTGAAAGACTTGTATCAGGTGTGCACCCGTTTTGGTTCGAAGAGGGACGGCCCAAGCGCATTTGGATAAGACGTAAATGCAGGCGAGTAGGTAACGGTACCCTTTGTTCTGATTGAGCAAGCTTTGCATGTCCAGCAAATCAGCTTGCCATTGACTGTCGATCCAACCGACGATCACACGATTTCGCTGAAAGTGACAACGGGCGGGTCGGTGTAACGTGTAGGTCGGCTGCCCTGTTAACCACTGCTGAACTCGGGTTTAAGACACACATTGACCACGCGCCGCCTTACATAAAGCCTGCACGCCACTGTACGCGACGTGCACGAACACGATACTATAGCTAAGAACACACATTTGTATTGACTATCGCATCGCAATGAATTTGAATGTCATTCTACCATGATGGAGAACAACAAGGAGAAGACAGACGAGTTAGTGATTGTGCTCGATGAAAAGGAGGAGGCCATGTGAACATAGGGAGACGATGTGCCGGTGAGTGGTGGTGAGTGGTGGTGAGTGGTGACCCCTGATCCGTGGTGGGTGTCGCTGTATACTGTCTGATGTGTGGCTCATCAAACAGCATACAGCGAACACGAAGACTATAGCTCAGAACACACATTTTTATTGACTAACGCATCGCAATGAATTTGAATGTCATTCTACCATGATGGAGAACAACAACGAGAAGACAGACGAGGTAGTGATTGTGCTCGATGAAGAGGAGGAGGCGGAGGTTGTGAAAGGCCAGGCGGGCGTGTTAGACCAGGCAGCGACTGCGGGAGTGGAAACTCAAGCCAACCCGCCGCTCAAACGCATCAGGAAGGTGGCCAAGGTGTCCACATCTAAGCCAGTGGCGTACCACATCAAGCTAAAAAAGAAGAACAAAAAGGGGCTCCATGAACATGCCGGTGTTTTATTCAAAAGGATCTGGCTAAGGTAAAACCCCTTCTCTAGGCTCGGCGCCGTTCCAAAGGCCGTTTTCAAGTTTGCAATTTTTAAACAGTGTGGAAGACCGTTGAACTGAATTATTTTTTTAATTGTTTAACGCATGTCTTTTTTTTAATGGTCTTCTTTTTCATGTCGTTTATAACACCAGAGCCCACACAACCATTTTATTTTTTCCATCTTATGTCTTTCTTTTCATGTCATATTCTTTGATTAAAAAAAAAAAAAGAAGACCTCCCACACACACATTCCCAGCCTTTACGCCTGCCTCATGAGCAGACGACCGTGACGTCCTTTCGTGACGTCATGGGTGACCTCCCCTTCACCCCTGACCCCTCCTGACCCTTCCTGAACCTCCTGATCTCTGACCTCTCACAGCTCACCCCACCTTCGGGACATCTTCCGGTCAACCTCGGAACCTGCGCAACAACCTGCGCAGACAACCCACTATCCTAAGCTGACCCTTCCTGACCTCTGACCTCTCCCCCCACCTTCGGGACACCTTTGAGTACTTCCGGTCAACCTCGGAACCTGCGCATCAACCTGCGCATCAACCTGCGCAGACAACCCACAATCCTTTAAACCGCCCTATGGTGGCGCTCATGCAGACGACCGTGACGTCATCCCATGACGTCATGAGTGACCTCCCCTGACCTCCCCAATACCAGTCACTTCTGGTACACCGAACCTGCGCGAGAACCTGTGCAGAACGCTGCTCCTCTTTGCTCCTCTCTGGCGAGGAGCAGCCTATCCCTACAACCTAGGATTGACGACTCATTTCGACTCATATGCACTCTAAAGCAACTACTCATCCCTTACTACTACAGTCTTACTTAATAAAATAAATTTTATTATTAATTTACTTGAATAAAATAGAACAAACAAGATAAATTAATATTAGAATCAGCTATTACCTTCCTGGTGTGACAAATCCTGTCATTTTAAGACACTGTGTGAGGTGGGATTTCGTTCCAAGTGAAGTCTTTATCCATACTGAGCTTGCTCACCTCATTTAATTTCTTTTCGATGAAAAGCAGAGAGAGCGCTTGTCTTGAATGCACAACTCAAGAGCGATTTTTTTATCTTTGCACTGTAAAATGATATTAGCTTGTCGCACACAACGAAGTGGCAACTGACTTTTAACGAATCGAAGTGTCAGGTGATATCCTTCACCAATAAGCGCAAAAAGATAGAATTTAACTATGTCGTAAACAGTAAGAATCTGTGCATAGTAACACAAGTCAAAGATTTAGGCGTTTATCTCTCTCAGGCAATGTCTTTTAAAGTCCACATCCATAAAACTGTAAATAAAGCTTTCCGATTATAAGGTTTTATCAAGCGATCATGTACCAGATTCAATTCCGTAAAAGGGTTACGATCATTATATTGTTCATTTATTCGTAGCAATCTAGAATATTGTTCAGCAATTTGGAACCCCGACCAAAAATATTTGTGTGATAAACTTGAAAAAGTTCAAAAAAAGTTTTTTAAATTTTTATGTTTTCAGACAGATAACTATTATACTTCTGATTATGATGAACTTTGTAAGAAATTTGATTTACCCCCGTTGAAAAATCGAAGATTAATGTTAGACTTGTTGTTCTTACGCAAAATTGTTCATTCTGATTTTGATTGTGTATATCTTTTAAGTCAATTGAATTGTACTTGTCCATCACGGAATCTTAGGCAACACGGTCTTTTTAGCAATCCAAGATGTCGTATTAACGTACGCTTAAATTCAGTTCTACCACGAATCCAATAATCATTTAATAATCTCTTTAAGGCGAACAATTCATTAGATGTTTTAGCAGTTATGAATGTTTTAAAAATAATTTAAAGAAGATTCTGTTTTAACCTTGTAATGTTGGTATTTACTCCAGCATTTTCGTTTAAAGAGATTATTGTTTAAGCTATAGTAGTGTTGGCACTTGATCCAGCAATTTCTCATAAATTCTCGCCAAGGTACGATTCACTTCATTTAATCCATCTATTCTATTATTTCATTATTTATTTCTTTATCTCTCTGTTTTTATTATCTGTATACGTGTTTTATATGTGTAATGTATTAACTATAATGTACCCTTTGTTATCGCCCGTTAAATGGACTTCGGTCTGTCGGGAATGATTTGCTAATAAACAAATAAACAAGTGTGTAAAGAAATATCAGTTTTGCCTTGATTTGTGGGGATATATTTAAAAACAAAATTTCTTGGCGTCCTCGCGCCGCGCATTCCAAATCAATGAACGATGCTGGCTTTGAATTTCAGCACATGAGGGTCCACAGGAACAACATGTCTGTCAGGAGTTATACAATTAAAAATGTTCAGCATATGATTGTCAATATACAATCAGGTAGCCCTACTATCCTGTCCGATGTAGAACAGTGATAGACAGCCCAGCAAAAGTGTGTACCGTCAGTCGCTAAGCTCCACTACCTATCACAGCGCGGAATGAAGCGATCATTTTCACATTCAAAGTGCCGTCAATACTGCCATTATCAATAACTGTGTTTCTCTAATTTAATTGTAAGCATTGACTTCAATTTATTTTTACGTTCATTGGAGTATGAGCGAAAAAAACAAGGTGCAAACTTTTGTATGAACCGCTACGCGGATTCATACAGTTTGCACCTCGGTATTTTTGTTCATACTCCAATGAATGCAAAAAAAATTGCAGTCAATACTTAATTAAACCGGCTTAAAACACTTACCGTGCGTTCACTTCGGTAGCTAGGCCGGTTTAAATGTTGCCGTGTGAACGGGGCTATACCCATTAACGGCGTTTTATAATGAATGACCGTTTTAAGCCATTAGCGGAATATTTACATCTGCAGACAATACTTGTATCTTATGCACTTAAACGTATCCTATATAGCGTATTTCCCTTCAACCAAGAGTACCTTCATCATTATGTAGGGTCCATGACGGCTCGTTCATACGGCAACATTTTAAACCGGCTCAAATCTAAACCGCTTTCAATTCTATGCCGGTTTTGAAAACCACAGACGCTTGTTTCTAGTGAATAATCGCCGAGAACTCATTACACTAGGCTGGACTAACCCTATACTGTATGTATAATAGGGGAAGATAAGAAAGACGCTTTCTGCAAATTTCTGGACACTTTCCAGAAATCGATAAATAAAACAACCTGAACCAATGTAACTACGCACCTGGGGTGATTTAGGGCTCCTCTTTTTAAATCCGTTGTCATTTTGCTGAAATAACTATCGATTCTGAAGTTATGGTCAAAAGTTGGCGGTCGCTCGATTACACCAAGAGCATGGCCACACTGCAATCCCGAACTGCCACTTTCGCCAATGCGCACGCGCATCGCCAAGACTATATAGACTACAACAACAACAAAAGACGCATGGCTGTATACGGGCGATTTAGGCCTATATATAGGTCTACATATTAATATGTTAATAATCTGTTGTATCAAACACTATTTTAAAACCTTTGGTTAACTATAAATTCTATCGTAACCGTATTTTGCTTGTTATATAGACCTTTTGGTGTATATATACGACACTAACTAGTGTCGTATACCACAGTAGGCCTATAGCTTGGAGAGACACAAGAAACAACGTAACACGAGGACTTGTAGATGACAACTTTCAACTCTTTATGTCTATCCCAGCTTAAATAGCGAGCCAGTATCACAGTTTATCAAGGTATCAAAGATAATACCCATTGACTAAGTTGGTCAAAGAGTTTAGTACAATAAAATTAGCTTTAAAGTTGACTGTTGATAGCAGGGGAATTCGATACCACGTAAGTATGTGTTACATAAGTAACTTTCTAGATAACACAACCTAATTCCTGGTCAAGGTATGTCATGTTGACCTTGTATATGGTACTATTGGGTAATTGTTAAATCTGTTTCAAAATGTACATGTATATATAGCAATAATGAGTTAAAACGAAGGTATTGAACATATTTAACAGTATCAACTTGTTGTTATAACCATTACAATTACATAATGTAATAGGTACATAACACTAGACTTTTATTTTCATATAGGCCCCTACACAACGCTTGCAGGAATATACAGAAAAAAACATTGTAAAACCCTGCAGTCGTCTGAACTCCGAATGTAAAAGCCGCATGTAGCTAAATTTATTGGCAAAACTGGATGATCATTGGGCAGATGTACATATGTATAGCATAAATGAATAAACCTTTAAAAGTCCAACAAAAATAATAATAATAATAATAGTTATAATGATGTAGTAGTAGTTTGTTTAGTGGTTTGATTGGGGTTTTAAGGCGCTAAAGTTATTTTAATAGTATATGTATGTATGTCTATGGCAGGTGACTGGTTTGCTTTTCTACATTATTATCCAAACTAAAATAGGCTCGTACCTTTCTCCAGATTGAGAAGAATACTAGCTCTAGTGTAATTAAAGGCCATCCTTGTTGTTGTTGTAGTAATGTTTCAGCACAAAAAGCTCGCTGGCGAATGAATCATCTTCATTTTACTACCAAATTACTTAAAATTAAACCGAGAAAAAGAGTTGTTATAGGGTTGTATCAATCTGAAGTCTGTAAAAGGGAAAAAAACATAGATAAAATCATGACGCAGTACCATCTAATCGCATGTTAACTTTCTTGCTACAGATAGCAAAGAGGGATAACTTTTTCTATAGGTAAACAAGAAAATGGCAATTCGATACCTTAGAGTCAAAGATTCGACGGTAGGAGACTGATTCAAGCCTCTATATTAGAATGATATTTATTGTTTGGGCCTGATGGGTAGCGAGATACATGTAGTCACAAACCCTAAAGGTTAATGTACGGATGACTGTTACTACCACATTGGAAATTAATGTATGGTGGATTTAATTGCCACAACGAAAATGCATATCAACAAGACTTAAGAATTGTGTTTGATCTTAATAGCTAATCTTAAGTTACTTTAATCAGATATAAGATGGTTAATAATAATAATAAGATGGTTTATATAGCTAGGGCTAGAATAAATGAACAGGATTTGTTCAGGTGACAATTCTTCTTAAGAACAGATGTTATAAAAGTTGGGTCATGCTGTGATCTACATAAGTTATATGTAAACGGGATAATCAGATAACCTATATTCATTTTCTTATTAAAAGGCACATAAAAAACATATACCATTTTGGTTATTATGGGGTCGTGACGTTATATATTTTCATGTTTCACAAAGTCACTGGTTGATCAATAGGTGTATGTATCTTACCTTTTATTTCAGTCAGAAATGTCAGCAAAATTTTGGAACTAAAATCATATATACATTGTACGCTCCCAAGAATAAGATTTTTTGTGTTATCACAGAATCAATGATTATAGATATGTTTTTAAAGAAGTATAGTGAGAGACTTTCTGTTAGTTCCAACTCCAGATTTGTAGGCTTAATTGAAAGTTTAATGATAACAACAACAACAACTTAAAACTGAAAATTCTTGACTTTTCTTGCAGAATATTATTATGAACATTTGTAAGTATTTATCCTGGCTCATACAGGCCAATGTTTTTTAATTTCAACCTGTTTAAATTTATGAACACATATCAAATCAAGGTAGTCAGAATATGTTGGAAAACTATAATTTTGGTTTGCCCGTACGTAACCCACCATATGTTCTTTTTACTTTGTTCCTTTTTTTGTTTTTTTCTTGGTTAACTCATGGAACCGGATGTTAAGTACTTTAACTGGAAGTCAAACCGTTCAAATATCTTCCTTTTATAATCTATTTATTTTTTTCTTCTTGGTATATTCATGGAACTAGATGATAAGTAATTTTTAAAAATTTTAAAATCAAACCATTTATATATATTCCTTTCATTTTGTTTCAGATTGTTGACCAATAGTAGTGAAGAACATTCTTAAACATTCCAAGAAACTACAAAGAGTTCCAGACTTAAGGGAGGCAACTCTTAGACAGCCACAATGCTTTGGAGGATTGCTATAGCATTGACATGTATTTTACTTCACGTGGCATGTCAATTCGATACAAGTAAGAATATTTTTGTTGTCTTTTGCTCCTAAAATATGTTTTATTCTCTGGTATTGTGGTGAAACAATTTTGTAAAAGTCCAGAAGAGTCCACATGTATTCTCTCATTCACGAACAGTAACATTTGTTCGATTTTTGAGCAGGATTTGTTAACCTGAATTAAAGAAACTGTCTGGGCTTTTGCAAAGTTTTGCAAAGCTCTAAGTTTTCTTCAGTTTTTGCTTTTGAAACTTTTTATATTGTGTAGCTACATTTTATTGACTGCCTAGTAAAATTCGTTAAAGGTTAACGGGGGCTCTGGTAATTGTGCTTGAAAAAATGTGGCAAAAATAACGCTTTTGGTTAAGCTTATATTATGAAACTTTCACACATTTCAAAACCAGGTCCGTGAAAGTGACCAGCCTGGAATAGGATCGATCCCCCTTGTGGAACTTAGGCATATAACTGAAGTCTTCCGGTGGCTGCGGAGTTCGCGGGTTGGTTTTTACGAGGTTTCTTCCCTCGGCGGTTTTCCACCATACACCGGCACAGCAGATTAATAATAAGTTGTCATATAGGTGAAATAGTCTTGAGTACGACGTTAAACACCAATCAAACAAACAAACAAATACAGACATGTGTTAGTTGAGAAACATTATCTTGTAAACAAAAATCAAATCAATTCTATGATATTTCAAATGCTTGGGTTCCTGAAATTCAATTACTCAATCGTTCAATTGCTCAGTTATACAATTGTTAAATCATACAATTGCTCAATCATATACTTGCTCAGTCATACAATTGCTCAGTCATACAATTGCTCAGTCATAAAATTGCACTTCGTAAAATTGCTCAGTCATACAAATGTTAAGTCATACAATGGCTCAGTCATACAATTGCTCAGTTATACAATTGTTAAGTCATACAATTGCTCAGTCATATAATTGCTCAGTCATACAATTGCTCATTCATTCAATTGCACTTCATACAATTTGCAATTGCTCAGTGATAAAATTGTTAAGTCATACAATTGCTTAGTTGTACAATTGCTCAGTCAGACAATTTCTCAGTTATACAATTGCTCAGTCAAACAATTGCACTTCATACAATTGCTCAGTCAAACAATTGCTCAGTCATACAATTGCTCAGTCATACAATTGCTCAGTCATACAATTGTTAAGTCATACAGTTGCTCAGTCATACAATTGCTCAGTCATACAGCTGCTCAGTTATACAGTTGCTCAGTCATACAGTTGCTCAGTCATACACTTGCTCAGTCATACATTTTCTCAGTTATACAATTGTTAAGTCACACAATTGCTCAGTTATACAATTGTTAAGTCAGGCAATTGCTCAGTCATACAAATGCACTTCATACAATTGCTCAGTCATACAATGGCTCAGTCATACAATTGCTCAGTCATACAATTTCTCAATCGTTCAATAGCTCAGTCATTCTATTTCTAACTTGCCTAATTACGCAAACCAACTACTGGCTTTCCCAATATGTCATTAGCTCCGTTTCACAACCACTATTTTAGAATACATTTATATTTGTGTGTCTCATTTGTCCTTGATCTTCTTTGTTCATTCCATCCACCATGTCCTTTATAAGAACCTTCACTTTATTTCATAATCTTGATGCTTTTTGTGTTTTTCTCATTTTCTCTTTAGATCAGATGTATTTGCCTTACTGTATGTCTGCTTGTTATTTGTCACCTCCCTTTGTCTAACTCTCTAATCATGAAGGCTTATTTAGCCCAAGTAAATTAATCAATGTTCACTTTGGCATAACCTCTTAAGTTTACACTGTAATGATAATGATTTTAATATTCAGTACAATAAAAACATTCCTCTGTGTTAAGCAGGGTGCTTGGCAAGTGCTTCATCTGCCCTGGTGCTCCATGCGTTAGGGGGCATCATGAAGCTGGGTAAGGTGCATCATGAGGCTGATTTGTTGTGGCGCCCTGTAACTATTCTTTTTTGCCTTTTTGTTACAAGGCTGGTGCACTGTTCACTGAGTGAAATAACCTGGCATACATGTATGAAGTGAAACCCTATCAAACTATTGTCCTGGTGCTCTCCATGGTCAAGGGGGTGTTGGTGTCGGGCAGTATTATTTTTGACACGACAAAGTTTATCATGTGATTAAGAGAAATTACCATAAATAAGCCACAAAATGCAAATCAACCAAATTTAAAATCCATAAACCTGCTGTCATATGAGTAAAATAACCTTTAACACAGACTTGGATGCCAGGTAATAACTAAAAAAAATACATCTTTTTCTTTATTGCTGCCCAAAACAAAATGGCTAAAAATCACATCCAATAGATGTCATAAGTTCAAATAAAAGTGTAAGGTTTTTACCACCATTGTTATCACCGTGGAAGCAGGATTAGTTTTTCTCAATTGATCTGTTAAATCAAACTCTCCATTTGGTCTTGGTTGAGGCAAAATCAGTGTTAATCCCTAGTTAAGTGTTCAATTTGTTAATCAAAACATGCATGATTTTTGTTTCCTAGTGGTACCTTTTTCAGTTGTTTGATATTTTATACCCCTCTGAAGGGTCAAGGTGTTGGATTTTGATATTTACATGTACAGGTTTTGTTTTTCAGCTTCCAAGGTTTGTTGCGGTTGGTTGGGTGGGAGCCTCCTGTGCCCTGGGGCTCTCTGAGCTAAGGGGCAAGGGATGCCGATTTGTTGTGGTGTCCTGTTTTGTTATGTAATGTTTTGTCCTGTCTTGTTGCCAGCATCGTGTACCGTGGTTTCCTTCACCGATTGGGCTGGCACGCGGTCATATAAGTGAAATAACCTTAAGTACGGCGAACAACTCCATTCAAAGAAACAAAGAATCTAAGATTTGTTTTGTTTGTACACAATACAAGTAGTTACAATAATTCTGAATTACTTGCCGATACAATGTAAAAAAGAAACAACAATTTAGTTATTAAGTTATATTTGTTTGCGTGTGTTTGCAAACAGAGAGAAACTCTCAATTCAATATCTCTGTAATGCCAAATGTTAATGTTATCAAAGTGAATTAAATTGCCCACCCAAAGGTCATTAGAGATATATCTGCGTGTGGCACTGCTATGGGTTTTTCATATCGATGCAGAGGTGGTAAACTGAGTAGTTAACACTTTTGATGTCCTTTTGATACCAAATCAAAGTTTTGACGTACCAACATGACGGCAGAGTTTTAAAAAACAATCAATTAAAAGAGTAACCCTTCTGATGCTGGTACCTGTATGCCGACTTCTCATTTAATCAGTTAGCCTGCCGTAATTTCACAGCACCATGGGAAATGTCTATTCATCCAATCAAACAATCATTGGACCATTTTTTTATCAGGTGACACAGACAACAATTTTCAAAACCGATCAACTACTGTGGATGCATTGTCATCCAGACAAGTTTCGACGACGCCCACACCTCCGCTTTCATCAAGTATAAAAACTTCCTGTGGAATGCTCTAGTTCAACTTTGCACTAACTGGCATGATTATTGTATATTTTGGTTTCTTTTACCCTGAGTTACCCCTGAAATTCATGCATCCGACCTGTCCCCAAAATAACGGTCAGCATTTTGTGAGTTCTTAGATAACCCCCTCATATTGTATTTTCTTTATCATCACTACCTGTCTTACATACATGTACAATGTAGAGTGGACATGTGTACTGGGGCAGATTTTGATTTGGTCTAAGACATCTGAAAGAAATACACTGTACGCCCAATACCCTCTGTGTCCAGTCACTTAAACAACCGACTGCAACATAACATTATAACGGAGATCTGAGGCCTGCCAGTGAATGTTGTGGGTTTGACTTCTTTATTGCTCTTCGCCTGTAAAGTTTTCAGCATTTTTGCAGTCGGAATTATGGAAAAATATTCTCCAAAATTGCAAAAACAAGATAACATGTCATCTTGTAAACGACCAATAACAAACTTCAAAGTTGGTTAAAATGAAGGCATTCAGCATTTGTTGCAAAACCCTAATTTTGACTGCTTATGTTATCTTAAGCATATGTTTGGTGTCTTTTACATTGTGAAGGAATTGTTTTATAGCTGAATAAATTAATATTTTTTACTTTAATCAGCCAGAGAATTTAATATGACCGACTGTCAGTTAAACCTTTTCCCACTTTGAAATGCATTCATGCAAAAATGACTTCTTTCAATTTTATTTTTCATGCCATAGAAATGTGCCATTGATTTTTCCAACCTGATTTTAACCATAGATTGGGATCTTGTTATGCTGATCGTGTGGCTTGGCTCGTTAAGCTATTACTCTTCTATTAAAGGTTAGGCTCAACAACAGGGTGCAAAAAATCAGCCTTTTTGCTACACTTCGAAACACTTGTTAGTGTGAAAGGTGCCATTGTCTTGCACCACCATCCCCTAAAGTAAAACATTTTAAGTACGAAATAAAAAAGATGCGTATCTTATCCCTTACAATCTTAAGTATCTGTAACGTTTGCAAAGGCTGTATACATCGAGCGCTCTACTTTACCATGTGAGCTCTGCTTTTCCATTAGAGCTCTGTTCCATGACAGCTCTGCTTTTCCCGGAGAGCTCTGCTTTTCCATGAGAGCTCTACTTTACCATGAGAGCTATGTTTTACCATAAGAGCCCTCCTTCTCCATGAGAGCTC
>JAVFBZ010186110.1:0-22335 GCA_032466195.1 Katharina tunicata
AAAAATTCAACACTTTATTGTGACATTTCACCTATGCATTTCTTTTTTGACAGAGTATATTATATTAATGTAGGTTATCATGACGGTTTTGGAGGATCTTCCGTAGCCCGTAAAACATGTATCTGTGTGTGCTTTCCAGCAACACACAGAAAATTAAGATGCAATAGCTCTCAACAAGTGCACAGTGTTTTAAGAAGCCTGTATAAGCTGTGCAGGCCTGGTGGACTCGATTAAAACAGATGTGGTAGGCTATGATTGTCTGTGAACAGGTCAATTATCATGAAATCAGATGAAGTACCGTGGGTCGGTGAATTTCATGTAAAAAATTGTGCACAAGGAGGCGTGAAGTGCTACAACGACACCATGCCTTGTAATCAAATTTTATTATCATCAATGGCTGTGAAATTATTCAGACTGCGTACGATAGCCATCAACACAATTGGTCACCGATTTAGTGGATTTATTAAGAGCTGTCAACCACACTGAGAATGGCTGACCAGATCGCCATATCATTATCAGCCTTCAGTTTTGTAAAACAAGGTGCCTGTTTCCTATCTCAAAAAGATGAAAATTCTTTGGCGATAAAATAGAGCATGCAAGTACACATATACAAGCCCCGATGATCACCGCACAATGTTGTCATTTTATTCAATAAAAATATTGATCCAACCTAAGAAAGTTTTCAGAAAATATCACTTCCCACCCCATCTTCCATTAACATAAAACCAAGAACACAAAAGCTTGTCAAAGTTATTATAACGTTTTAATTTCATATTAATTTGTATGTATATTACTTTTATCGGTCTTTTATTAATACCTGAAGATATAATTATGATTTGCCATTTATCTAACAGTGACATTGGGATAGTTCATGATCGAAATCTCTTTATTTCTCCAACACATTTGTTATATTGGTGAGTAAATAAATCACATTGCTTGAAGCAACAGCTTGTGCAGAAGACAGCATTTACTGTTAACAAAGGCAAAGCCTTATGGTAATATTGACGCGGTGAAATGTGTTCATTGCCCGGTAAATTATGGAATCTTATTGGTTTATGGAAAAGAGAGTTTTTTTGTCGAGAAGAATAGTTAGCATAGTTTGATTGTAACACAGTATAGCCGCTATCAATTGCGATGTGCAACAATTGTCAAGACCTTACAAAGAGTTTACATCGATGGCTTCGATCACTGGCGAATAACATAATTTAGCTGGCATTGTTACTGACATTGTTACGTGTTAACTAGACGAATAGCCAGAGCATACAGTAGTTGATGTATCAGGGTGTCTCAGATTCTGACAATTCCACAGAATATAAACTTGCACTTCAGGATAATGAAGCTTATCCGCAAATTGGATATCAGACGTGCTGGTATGGTACAGGGTTCTTTCTTTCTACGGTTTCCTCTTTAACCATTCTACTGATTTTGTTTATTGTAATACACATCTTATTATGTATAATCTATTGTAAATGAATTATGTTCAATAATGAAGTCCAATAAGTTAGATTTGTATACAGTACATTGGGGAATAGTCAATCAATCAATGAGCAAATTATACAAAAGTGATGTGGTCAGTGAATCAGATATAATTCATGTATATATACAAATTTTAAATGATTCTAAATGCTAACGTTATGACATCCTAACACCTGTGTATGTGAGAATATCAACAATTCTTCGCTGTGTAAATGTCCACAGATCGTTCGTTTATGTTAAACTAAACTAGACGACAGAACTGTATCAAAGCAGTGGGTGATTGAATCAAAGGTAACCATAACTTGGTGGGAATCGAGCGTCAAAAACATATCTGAATTAAGGGTCATAAATTATTTTGGAAAGGATAAAAAAAGGCCATTGATTGTGTGCCACTCAGTCCCACGTAACAATACATACTTATATATCCAGGAATGAATTGCAACTCTTACATCAGCCGCATAAGACGCATCGTACACACAATACTATATTTTTTTGTCCATATTTAATGTCGTGGAATACATTATTGTCCACAGACTTCTAGTTAGACTACAAATTGACCATCAGGTATACATTCGATTTGTTTAAATGCTCCTATTTCACACAAAATGACACAAAGATACAAACTGTATACGACATTATAATTACACTGTCAAGTCAAGATATCTTTTTGATCGTTTTATAATATAGCATTCATACCATTGCTCCTAGCCGTTCTTTTCCTTAATTTTGCCATTATAGTCTCGTAATGAACATATTTCCTGCTAGATCATTTTCGTGGTGATTTTCCTTTTACCTTTGAAACGTTATAAAGTGTATATTCTTGCAGAACTTATTGACAATTGTTGATTAGACTTTTGTTGGAAATTAGGCCAAGTCGTTCAAGTAAGATCAAGTAACTAAAAGATAAGTTCCCAATAGACCCTGATAACTGGACACGTGATCGTGTAACACAAGGTACGTGTCTAAACTGCATCTATGCTACCCATTTCAGACTGAATCTCCGGAAACAAGCAAAAACTCACTATAGACACGATCTCGTGGAATGCGATCGATCAAAAAATGTATCAAATTAAAATGTATTTACTAGAGGTTGTTACTAGAGGGTGCAGAGGTCAAGGTCATCACCATTACAGGGTAACTGTCTCGATTTACTCGATTCACAAAAAGCTTTATTTATATATCGAGACCAGAAAAGACAAACCAAAGATTTATATAGAAATCAAAGAGCCTTGAAAGACAAACAGTCTTGTATCAATCGGGTAAAAAGGATAGTCAAATTAATACTACTTACGTAACGCTTCATAGGAGCGTACAAAATTGAGATAAAAAACCTCTTCATTTTGTTTAGCCGTATAAACAGGAAGAGTCTGAATACGCCTTTGAATATTCTAGCTTATCTATGACTAAATCGCTCGATAATATGATCGTTCATTAGATAAGCCGGCGTCGAAGTTCACATAAATCTGATTTTGAGTAGAAGTTAAATTATATTGTAAATGACATATATCTTAAATGTTTTGTTTAGCTGCAAACTGTCACCATAAACTATTCTTAAAGGATTGTAACTCAGGATTGGTTTTAAGCGACACAATAGTGACGTCTCCTTAAATCAGGATAGATTGTCCGTATAAATAATTCTTATCTCTTAAATCTTAAACTGTCATTTCCATTGACCGAAATGCCCGATAAACATGTTCCTCTGAAGACAAATACTGAGGCTTACCAGCTGTATACAGTCAGGCTTATAGTCTTAAAGTAACTGCTTTAAGAGATATGTTATAATAGGTTATATAGCAAACATTGAATGGCATTAAACCCAACACCAGTAGTCCATAAAAATGTGACTGTGTCAACGTTAAACAACTACTCAAAGTCGTTATGGGCTCTTAGGGTGATACTTTGACATCACCCTAAAATTGAACCAAACCTCTTATTTAAGCGTTATATAATAATCCTTCAGTTACAAGTCACACGAAAAGAACCCGATCGTTATATCCCCGCGAATATAACACAGGTCATATTTACTGTATCTCGCTCTAACAGCTCCAGATTAATCTAGGAATTATCTTACGTCTCTTTAGTTCAGAATACGAACGAATATGTAATGTTTTTCCTTATGGTTCTCAATTAAAATAGGATGAGGCAGAGAAATAAAGAGTAATGCCTTCAAATCCAATTGACGTTTGATTGTGTCATAATTAGACAGCTGACAGACTACTTTATAAAGGTGATAACATCCTCGCGATATGATTGTCTGTGAATCGGTCAATGATAACTGACAGACCTGAACGCCTGTAGGCTGGGGCTTTGAGGTAAATGGTGTACAGCCGAGGGGAATCAGTTGCTCAAATAGACCTGAAGCGTTATCGTGACATCATGCCTTCTCATGACATTTCATTTTTAAATTGGATGGAGTGTGGACACTGCGTACACCGTCCACATAGACACTATTGGTAACTACCAAAGTTTATGTAATAATCAAACATCAGAAGTAAAATCATGGAGTTGCTTCTTTCACGTTTATCTGGAAATCCTTCTGCGATTGGATTCCATACAGACATACCTTTACAACATTATCAGTTTTCAACAGAAGATATTCATCAATATCCCGTTAGTTATTTATTATAATATTGTTTATAAAAACGAGGATACTTTTTGTGCAATTCATCTCTATCTCCTCTAAGAATTTGTAATGTTGTTGAATAAATTAAACCACATTGGGTGAAGCAATACTCACAAGATAACAATTACCACGAACACAGGAAAAGCTGCATGCCAATATTACCATACTTATGTGAGTGAGAATGTTCGAATCACTCACATTGATGAAAAAGGGAGCTAATTTGTGGGAAGAAACAATATTTGCATTGAATAGTCAGAATTAAATGTGTAGTACAACGAACGACTTTACGCCGATGCATTGAATATCTTATGAACAATATAATATGATTGCACTGTTGAATTAACTTGCTAACTACAGGCTCGTACACAATAATTACCAGCATATACATCGTTACTTCGGTATGAGTACCAGCGAGTCGTAGAACTTGCCAATTTCTGTATACAATTCCACCAAAGATAACCCCTCAATGCAAGCTAATCTGAGTGTTCCTGCCGACAGTGGATCCCAGACGACAGCTACTGTCTGAAGAGATTATTGTTAGATGTCCATCCACCCGTTAAACTGAAGAAGTCATGCCAAAATTACATACCTCAAGCAGACGACCCAAACCTATCCGGTTTGTTGAATTATGTAACGGTTCAGTGGATCAGAAATATATCATGTTACGATTCAAGTCCGTTACAAACACATATCGTCAGAGTTCCGCATTGTAGTATTGGGAAGGACCCGTTAGTTACCTACTCAGTCAGTTAATAACATGATGGCTCCATTCGAATGAATAATGTGTAAAGCAAAACTATATACTTAGCATATACACTGACAACGATTTTAACACACATGATTCAAATAACATTTTGCTGCTACAATACTTACATACATACATATAACAAAAAATTAAATATAAAAGCTGTGCCCTCGCAAATCCATGTGGACGTAGACAAGAAATTGTTAATTAGATGGTTTCATTAAAAAAGTGAACAGCCTGATATCAGTAATTTTATACTTGACAGGTGGCCAAATTGTAATTGAAATCACATGCAGATATATCTAATTCAACTGCAGAGTTCTCTAAACTAATTAGATATATATTTAACTCAATAACAGATATCTATACCTAATAAAAGACACCACAACATATTTTCAAGGCAAACAAAAACCCACAACAAATCGACTTCCTTATTGGATTTAGCTCAGAGAGCACCAGGGCACAAGAGGTCCCGCCAATAGCTCTGAGAGCACCAGGGCACAATAGTGTCCCGCCAATAGCTCAGAGAACACCAGGGCAGAAGAGGGTCCCGACAATAGCTCAGAGACCACCAGGGCACAAGAGGGTCCCCGATCACTGCCATTTCAATGAGAATAACAATGGATTATACTTTAGACTTTCATTTACACGGTTGAACTTCAGCTAAATCCCGAAGCGAAAACGACATTTCATTCAGTTTTACAATATTACCAAACCATATGCATGTTACATTCCCTTTTCCTATATGATTTTGTCTACTGATAGAATCCATGTCCTATTTACGTTATGGATTTAGTTAACTGGACAGTAAAACCTTGACCACATGCAGGGGATGTATCCAGATAACCTATATCTGACACGATAAATTCCGTTTAGGAAGGATAAATGTCAAGAGTGTATCGATTATTGATTTCGATCTGGAAATCTCAGTTCCAGACAGACACACGTATTGATCCGAGTTGATTATGAATTAAAATATGTTTGATGAAAATTGTCAATGGATTCAGTCCTTGACAGTACTAAAAATGTTACCGAATCACCCTTTAACCAAATTATGTATAATATCCAATTATTATAGCTGGGGTTATCCAAATGACAACACGGTCAACACCAACTGAAGCGTATCGGCTAAGTGGAAAGGGTTACAGAATAAGCTAGTGAGAGCCCTAAACCACACGAACGATGAAGCGACAAACGGTTTAGGTAGCCTCATTGGGATCTCGCGAGCCCTAAACCACACGAATGATGAAGCGACAAACGGTTTAGGTAGCCTCATTGAGATCCCGCGAGCCCGTAACCACACGAATGTTGAAGCAACAAACGGTTTAGGTAGCCTCATTGAGATAACGAGATGCTAAGTTGCAGTCTCCTACATACATTGATGACGTCATATGGGGTGAACCCTTAGTAAAAAGAAATCTCAAAACACCATTAACTGCTGACAAAACATTGGACTAGGATTAAATATCCAAACAACATAGACAGTAGCGCAAGAAGCAATTTTTAGATTTTTTGGAACCCATTCCTAAGAAACTAGATAGAAATGCCTACTGTTATCTTACTGTATCTTATTGGGTGTTTACGGATCATTGATTATAAACTAGAGACATGGGTGACAAATTAAAATAACTAAGATCATAATGTATGTATAAACGTGCGGTCAAGCGAGCAAACCTCTATTGCCCCTGCTATCATCCTAGCAGACATCAATCACGTCCCAATCTGTGTTTTCGGCTCAACTGGCCTAGATTCCTCTGATTGTTGTCGCGACTGTTTGTTTCGTTTATTTGGGCCTGCATGTTTTTCTTTTACACAAGTTCCATTTTGAAATCAATTCTGTTGACTGGGCGTCATTTCCTGAGTTGAGCTTTCAGTGTAAAGACATGTCAGCTGATGATTTAAAGTTCCCTTATACTCTCTTTCTCGGACAGTAATGAAATTAAGGAATACAATAATTTGGAGTTTTCAATTTGATAGCTTCAGAGCAACCATTTGATGGTGGTATAATTAGAATTTGACGTCTGTCGGACTGTTGTAGGAGGCTGGTAACGTCTTTCTAATATGATTGTAGTGATGAAGTGTTGAAGGTCAGAAGATCCCATGTAAATGACCTTGGCTTTGTCCCATAGGAGATTCTTTCGTCCGGGAAGGGGAATTTTATCAAGAAATCATATCTACTAATGACACTTTATTACTACAAATCATGGGTGATAGGAAAAGACAGCGCCTGACCACGGTAGCACCCGAACCATTGGTTATAACGTTTTTTGATTTACTAATCAAATGTCTGAAGTATTAGCGCGAAGCGTCATGCAACCAACACGCCCTATTTATTACTGCATGGCCCATATTAAGAAACTTTTCATAGTATTAAAAGTCTTCAAACTTCGACTTTCTTTTTATTTATCTTTTGAATTGTTCAAATGTTAATGTTATGACAGAGGATGCATCAAATGTTAGAAAAAAGAATAAGATTACGTAAAGAATTTCCTAAAAACATCAGATCAATAAGTTTAATGCAGATGTGGCGATTACACCGATATATGTGTTGATTGGCTTGATAATATATAATTCGCTAAAGTCAGTAAAGCACTGCGTTTTGAGGTTGATATAAGAATTGAGAAAGCTGAGGGAACCCCTTTCAACTGGAACATTCACAGATTTGGACAGCAGTTTGAATATAGCACTCTTAAGATTTGAATGACTTACAAGCTGCAACGCTGACAAAACACAAGAACTAGTGGTTGTCAAACTTCGCAAAGCAAAAATCCATATAAATGCTTGCAATGGCTGGTCGTTTTTAAACATAAATTGATGCTTTCGTGAGTGTTGACTGCTTAGAGACAGCTGTACACGGCATTGAGTTGCCATAGATGTTCGGATTTGTTTGTGGGTGGGGAGGGGGTACGTTAAAAATTAGAAAGAATTGATTCCTGCAGCAGGCAATTTCAAGTCAATGGGATCAATTTCCGATTGGAGAATCAAATTATTACTGATGAGTTTTACTGAGTTAGATGGTATAAATATGCTGCCAGTGAACAAGAACTACTATCATGAAAAGGGAGTTATGTTGAGTGAAAAAACAATTGCGGCTCCAGTGACAGAGTCTACATTAGGCTATTGAAAACAAGAACAAAGTAATGACAATAGTATACAAGGATGGAAACGGGTAGAAATTGTTGCAACACTGTTCACTGTTGGTTAAACAAATGTTCTGTATAGAAATACAACAAAACATATATCACCAAAGGCGTTATTCATAGTGACGTAAACAATATATTAGTACTTTAAACCAGGAACAGCCATAATACATGTGTGGAGCTGAATAACCCCACAGGAACACATACACGAATGCTCCATGTGTAGATAACAGCAGGAGGAATACATGGATGTCCACCGTAAAAATAGCACGTGGATGGGGTCCGCGTTTGACAACTCCAATGGATGGGTGCACTGGAAATTACAATAATCATGAATAGTAGAAAGAATTCATCTCATTAGAGTTGTCTCTCTATTTACACATTTCGTTTGTAATAGCTATTAATTATTTCTTAAATAATTATAATATTTTACGCAATAAATGCAACTTAGATATTTTACATCAACACAGAGCTCTTGTCAAATTGATTTCTAATAGATTGTAGGCAAACGTTTGGATAAGAGCGACCCACCATGCCTCTTCATATTACTGGTGCATTAAGTTGTTCAAATAGAGAATTTAAACTTTGTATATATGCACAGTTGACCTTGAAACATAACAATAAATATGATAATATATTGCAAAATATCACATGTCGTCCGTATATAAACAATTAGGCAGAATACATTTAATAAGTTAAGATACACGGTTAGAACTAGCGTACTACATGTACTACAAACTACTGCTATTAAATCTGACCAAATGTGTCTAGAAAGCACGTATGACCCAAACTCGTTTTAAGGTAATAATAAAAATGAAAAGGTATCTGCTTATCCAACAAGGTTACAGATGATTGCATAATTATAAAAATAATATTTGAAATTTTATATTATGTCTTTCTTAAAACTTGTCACTTGTTTACATAACTGGATGATTTCATTTGTATAACATTACTGGTTGGACGTTTTTAACTACACTGCTGGTTGACATTATTCTACACCACAGACTCATACAATTTCTACATTACTGGTTGATTTTGTGCTACACATATTGGCGAGTTTAACACTACTGGTTGAGTTACCGATTAGTTTCTACAGTAGTTTCTTACATGACGCTTTCATTGGAGATATTCACAGGTTTCTGTACAATGTTTTTGGGGTCATGTTCAGAGCAATTTTTCTGAGATTACCGAGTAAATATTTTGTTTATCATATGCTAGTATATCGCGATAAGACGTATGGTAAAATGATTTAGAGCATTCCTGGAAAACTTTGAATGTGACTAGGAATTGATTACAATAACACATATTATTAGCCGTTTGCCGTTATAGTGACTGAAAATGCCACATAGATTCCTTAGCTCTCATACATACATAAACAAAGCGGGCAACTTACCTATTCAATAAGTCATGGAATACATTCTGACTCAGCTGTCATAAAACTGAACCGTTCTGTTTAAATTAGTACATATAAAAAGATCATTATATCAATACCTCGCAATTTTGATTATGCATATAAAGATATTTTATCCGAGGGCTTCATGAAACCAAATTAAATATATACCATGCTGTGGGGTCTGTTTGGTTCGAAATACAAAATTGTGAAGTGAATAGTTCCCAATGTGTCTTCTATATCTTTGTAATGTTAGCGACACACTGTGCATTTAGCATAACGATGATGGATTAAGTCTACACCTCCGAAAGCTCAATAATCATTTTCAAACAGTACACAGTGTGGTGTTTTATGTCTTTCTCTCAGACTCTTTAACACAGGGATTTGAAGCCAATTTTATGCGTGTATGTATGGCATTCGTGTGAATGCCATAATAACCATTGACTATAACTGAACGCACTGAGAGTGCTGTACTTCGACTCGTCAGTAGTCTAATTCTCTCACTGCTAGTAGCTGACTGTCTTCTTGGAACAGTTAAAGACAACCAGCATATATCAAACAATTGTTTACACTACACCCCATTCCCTATATTCCTAATAACAAAGCGTGTCAGAGGAAAAGGTCATTTCACATCACTGGGACAAGGATGTCATTTTATTTAAACCAAATGAGTAGTTCTGCGATGGAAAACACCAGAAACGCGTGTACGTTTTGTCATATTATGTGTATGGCAATGATTGACTTTTGTAATTTTATAAGCCCTTGCTGTCTGAGGTTAACCCAGCCTAAACCCCATGTTTTTGTTTATATCACTGCAAGCTCAAATTCAGCGATGGTTTCCGGCTGATCGCGTTCGTTTTTGGATATCAAGCTCAGCAGTTTTGTTGTTTTTGCGAAATATAATAATATGTGGACCTTAGGTATATTACGACAGTTCCCGTTGTGTACGACGTGAAACACAAAATCAAATAAATAAATAAATAAATAAATAACTGACCATAAAGAATTATCACGTAACGAACAGTACATTAGCACATAAAATGACTGCAATACTGCATAGCATTGAATATTTAATGATTGGCAATGACTAGGCCCTGTATTAGCTTCGAATGAAGTAAACAAAACCGAACCCTTGTACTTTTCATACACGTATCAATCATCAGAAATCTATACTGCTTAATTTATGTTTTTATTCCTGACAGCTGCTTTGGTGGTTGTTCAGCAGCATATCACAGTATACCACATTAAGCTGTATTGCTTTATTCATGTTTTGATTTCTTGTATGACACAAAGGTTGTTTTCGATGTGATTCTCTACACTGCGACGATATTCCCTGTGTCGTCCCGTGTACTAGCACACATGTAAAAAGCTTCGCGTCCATTTTAAATGTACCCTTATCGTGCAGAATATTAGGTGTTTTTGTTCACTGCAGAGAAGGGACAAAAGATAGAACTGCTAATGGAACCACAGAATATTAGATTCACACCGATTTGTCCTTTGATGGTGGTATAGAATTTGACGGTTGTTGGACTATTATTATGAGACTGATAATATCTTTAGAATAAAACTGCCTTTGTATATATGTATTGTGATGAAGTGGCGTGAGTCAGTTGATTCCATGTGAATGACATTTGGACCCCCCCATTGGAGAAGTGTTTGGTCGGGAAGGGGGTGTTGTCAAGCAATCAGGTCTATTAATGGCATGTTAAAGGGTAGCCACTATAGCAACATAACTATTGGTCATTTGCTTTACTATAATTGTAAGTCAAATATGTAACAGGTTGAGGTGACCTACAGAACGAACATGATCACCTGACACTCTACAGGGTGTACATTTTCCGGATTGCGTTGGTTGGTCTTTCAAATTCTAAACTGAGGTTTAATTTTCTTGTAATAGCTAGGTCATCCCTCTGTGGAAATTCTGACCAATGTTTAGATCTTTCAATGACATTTCAATGGCATCTCTCAGTTTTCCAAACCTAGTTGGATTGACAATCAACTTCTTCAGGTGTGTAAAGTAGCACATCAGTTAAGGTTAAATTAGAATGTTGTATTAGCGAGAAAAGTATCATCCATTTAGACTACAGGAATAACATTGCATATATTTTAGATTGGACCATTCGTCGCTTTTAACAAAAGTTAAAATAGAGAAATGGTTTGTGGCATTCATTCTCGCTGTTTACAGTTGTAATCGGATTGGCTTCTGCCCACAAGACTGAGGAAAGAACTGTCGGAAGTCAACTTAGATAAAATTCAATAGAGCTAAGGTCGGTCAAAAAGCAGAAATGGGGGCTTTCTAAGGTGTTGACGCCGTTTCGAGACAGTTGTAAAGAAGTCGTCTGCGTGCGACCCATGTTCAATCGATAAGCTGCACTTCCATTGAAAGTGTTTTAAGTTATCATTGAATAGAGAACAATAGAAACTCCGAACAAGAAATGCATGCTGGTATGATAATATATATCGGCTTCTTAGGCCATCATTAGTTAATCATTTACTTCTCGTAGTGTCTAATATTCTATATTGCTCGAAAGTTATCAGTGGGGCTACTGGCTTAAAATTAAAGTTTTGTAGTTTTTTGGCTGTGGTTAGAATGAAGAAATTATTGTTTCCTGTGACCGAAATGCAAGTAGTATCTTTACGATCATGACTTTCTTGTTACAATTTCTGCTTTTCTATATAACTCGAAACTTACCCGTGGAACTGCAGTAACCCGTTACGGTATTGAAAGATAAGTTTTAATGTGTAAAAGAAAATACAAAACGCAGGCAAACCCAAATAGTTTATGAATAAGATAAGAAGCAATGCTTATGGTATGAAAATCCTCAATAACAGTAGCGACAATGTCATTTTCGCCTTAAACTGTTCTTGACATTTACCACATATTGTGGGGCGAGAATGTATCGCC
Organism: Katharina tunicata; assembly: GCA_032466195.1. Classification (NCBI taxonomy): domain Eukaryota; kingdom Metazoa; phylum Mollusca; class Polyplacophora; order Chitonida; family Mopaliidae; genus Katharina; species Katharina tunicata. The sequence continues at coordinate 12,280 of JAVFBZ010186110.1, forward strand.
ATTGTAGAGGACAAGATATCGAGGGAGACCTTAATAACGGATTAGGAACCAAAAACTCACAATACCTGTGTGGAACCCACAATGGAACGCATAAACGAATGCTACATGTCATAATTGTAGCAGTAGGAATACACAACAGTCCAATATCTATAATGACTGAGTGGTATCCACATGTCTGTGCAATACAGACAATACCAAGGCAATGATTCGGAGATCATCATATTAGTCAGCAGGATACATTGATGACTATCCACACGGATTCGCCATCACCCGGGTTTTCCAACCACAGCAAACATATAAGATCTCACCAGTGTTCTCTTGGTTGTCTATCATATTTCCATCGCTCATAAGAACATAAGAAGTCATGTCAAAACCATAATCAGATAATTGACACGGTATACCTGAACCTCCAAGCATACCTAATAAATAACCATGACTAAAGCTAGGACGAAAAGGGGTGGGATGCGACTAAACTTACATGTCAGAATATGGAGCAAGAATCTACAAGTGTTACATTAATGGATTTCTTACAACAAGCATCACCTAAATAGTATGTGATTCACGTGGCCTAAGTCAGTCCTAACAACCAAGTAATTTAGAATATTAAATGTCAAGTCGCGACCAAATATACCGCAAGTATATGACTCTTGTTAGCTCACGCAAGTGGTTTAGGGAATAGAGATGCACACATTGTCAAATTTTTGTGAAAGATTATATTAATCTTCTTTAAGTGAAACTCCAAAAGACATTAAAACGTGACGACGTTCTTAGTATGCAAGATTTGTAGTTTACGCAATGAAGACATGTAAATGATATTTGAATGGGATTTGAATTGGTCCTTGAAACCTTATAACAAACTGTTTATCGCTTTTGTAGCTATATTGCATGATATGATAGATCAACAGAATAAGATTCATGATTTTGATCACGTGATATTCACACTCATTGATTATATTACCGCGTTGGAACATTGGCGCTATAGAATAAAACTAATTAAATGACGCTTGTTCAGCAGTTAATAACAAATCTTCACGCATTATAAACTTTTTTATCGAGTTAAATGGGACGTAAGAAATCCCCACGAACATAAACACTTTTTTCTAATCCATTGCTATTACAGCCGGAATCAATAATGCATGTGTCTGGTACTAATTGTGTCTGTAATTTCCACGTGTATCTCACAGGAATGTGTAGATCAAGAATCGAGATACGCCGGTATTAGCCTTTGTTTTTTTTTATACATATCATTACAGTATACTTTTGCTGGCTTAATGTATGGAAGTCGAAAGCTGTTATTCGTTATTTCGTTTTTAGCCTTCCATAATTTTTGCAAATTTATACAGTATTTCTATTTTCCTTCTCGCGTTATTTCGCCTTGTGGCAAGGTGTTCCGGATACGTGTTCCTCATATACGCAAATCGAAAAGACAACAAAATAGCAAATGGCCGCATCCAGCTTCTAGTTAGGTGTAGGGCCTACCCCAATCAATATAGATATTATTGGACATCAAAGTACATGTAGGTAGTTGTATCCATGAAAATACTCAATTATGAAGAAATGTTGAGATCATATATTATATTATGTGAGATTAAATTTCTTATAACGGTCCAGGTACACAGAAAATAGAAGCTGGTTATAATACCATCGCACGTCTTAACCGTCACCTTTCGCACATAGAGAACTGTAAACTATACAGCTGGACAAAGTAACATCACACCTTATTAACCACCTATAAAATGTCGGCTACACTTTAGTTGCATTTTGACTTGGAGTTAGTTAAATAAATGTCCGACACAACATATACACAATACCAAATTTGCACGTGAATTACTTTGAACTCAAGCGGAATCTCGAAGAGACCTGAATTCAGCTTCAAAGTGCTTTTCAACTATCATAAGTCATTGCTACACCTTCCTGACCAGAAAACGACTCAATGATGGTGAAAACCGGAAAATAATCGCCTTCACACCGCTGGGTGTAACGCAAAGAAACCGATGAAACGTTCACTACTCACCCAGACCAACAACAAGCACGATTGGATTCGTGTCTGGCCTGTCAGTATCACGATTCAGCCAACTGATCCGTTGAGAGCCTTTTTTGTGCTTAATTTTTACTGATGCCGGCATGTGTCTCACATGAGTGTAAGCTAGACCTGGTAACGGTTCAGGACAGTTTGAAAGGACGGAGTTCCAGTCTGACATCCTGGAAAGAATAGTGGTACCTCAACTTAAACATTTCACCCTGCTGCATGACGAGACTTATCTTATCACAGAACCTGTGTGGTAGCGGACTTTTTACGGCACGTCAGGACAACCTGTCCCTCGCCAGGACAACCTATCCCTCGTCAGCACGGTCCTGACTTTGAATCCCATAGAACACACATGGGACACTTGGGGCCACCCTGCCCAAACTTTGCAAGACCTCTTAGTCATAAATGGCAGCAGAAACGAAGACTAACACATGTAATGAGGAGGATGGTGGACGCTGTCATCCATGTGCGAGTGGGGAGTACACCAGATACTGACTTTACCAATGTCATGTTGTCATTGTCGCGAAGAGGCATTTGGACTATATTGACTTTTTTCCCGTATACACGCAGTTTCCAGGTGTAAAAACTGCTAAATTGCAAAAAACAATCCCAACGGCAACTTACTGTATTAAGAATCATCCGTGGTTACTAGGTATACGTCTTTTTCTCCTACATATGCCAAGGGTCAATATACAAAACAATATTTCATCAATGTGCAAATAACCCTCTCATAATTTGCCCACAGCGGATTGGAAAATCGTTATTCTTTAAAACTGAGGGTGGCCCATACTTCTTTTTTATTTGTATATATGGGACATTACCGCAAAGAGGACCCTAAACATTGAATACTCTATGCTTATCTGAGATTTGTTTTTATTTAGCTGCAACCTCCGATAGGATATATTGATGGATGGGTCGATAAATACATCGTTCAGAATAAATATATCTCTCAAATGGAAAACTAACCAACCAAAACTCTGAAATGTGGTAGTTGTATCAGTTTGGTATATTACTATGCCAAAGTTACTGGATGTATTTATTTAAATATGTCTATAGTTTTAGTGAGATCTATAGATTTCACGAATGGGAATGCCAGATCTTTACATCGTTCAAAGACATGACCATGGTACTACAGTCATGTCACATGCAACAAGCGATCGAGAAATGACTTAATATTTACATGTAATCTCTAATTTTACAATGGGTATACTTAGTTACAGGTTAGGCCATGTCTTTAATCATGTATTGGAGACTCCACAAACTCTAAAACAAGTAGTTATATATTGCTGTCATAAATAGTAATAACAAATAGTGTAATAAACGTTCCCAACATAAAGTCCTTTGCAGCTATTTGGTATGACAGAAGAACAGTAAAATCCGGCTATGCAGCATTTAACAAACAAACTGAAAAAGAAACATACACGCATTAGCCTCTTAATATTCTCTGAGGATCGCAAGTATTACACAGAATATTAATCATTTATAAAACTGTGCAATAGCTGCACTGTTGAGGATATAAACATAGAAACAAAGGAGACAGAACAATTATGATATAGATCCACCCAGTCGGCTTTCCATCAAGCTAATGATCTACGACAACAGCACGAAGAAAATGGCTATTAACTTATGCCAGCTCGACATTTCATAGCTAAGATAAAGAAATGTTACAGTGCTCTGTAAAATCATAGAAATCGCATGACAATAAAGGTTATATCAGAAAGCATTCAGATGCATATTATTTCCATAGCTATAGAAGCATAATACTCGGCGTAAATATGAAAGTGACAGCTACTCCACTTACTGCGCTACGGTAACAAATCCAGTTTAGTAGGAAGAATGAGTAGGAAACATATTTACCTATGTCTATTATGTCACAACAAATATAATTAAATAACTGTTGCCAATTCCATCAGATCCTCGTTTAATTTACGTTTTTTTCTATCGTCTTGTTTGTGTTTTACCGCGTGTGTAAAAATAGAGACAAAGTCGCCATGAAAAAAAAGAAACAGAGGACTTTGATTTTAGAAAAGCCACATAGATGAGTAAGTTAAGTGTAGTAATACAATCAACTTCAAGGTGATCATGACGTTCATGCTCTAGTTTTTGTATCTGTTTAAAGTCTATTGCCTTAATTGAACTTTAGGAACTGTATACTTCATGCTGATGTAGATAATCATGGACTATTCTGTTTATTTTGTCCTAAATCAATTCAGGGGTTAATCTCGGGACTAGGCTCTTAAAGAGGTAGATGATAACTTACTCAACATTACAAGTGTAAGCCTCGCGTGGCATAAATCCCTCAACAAAACCAATTAATTAAGAATTTTAAGCGGCAAAAAGTTGTGAGCTGTCAAACTATAAATTAGTAGCTCGCGGCAGCTCGCACGAGTGGCGTATAAGATGGAAATCGACAAACTGTCATCGGTTTGGAAAGACGTCATTAACCCTGTCTTATTCAAGCATCTCCAACCAGTACATCACGAGAAAGACATGACAACGTTCCCGGAATGTCTGATTGGGCGTTAATTAATATCTCACTAAGGCACAAAATCAAACTTTATATTATTGAACCGGTGTTGGGTTTTTGAGTTGCGCCATTGAAACAAATTCAGGGGGGAAATCAGTATCAACTTTATGAATTTAATTTGTTCCATGATTAGCTATGGATAAATGCAAATTGATCTTTTGCGTAACAGGAACCACAAGTGCCGAGGCTATATTGATCTCAAAATTTGGTAAGCTTAAAAAATGTGTACATTTACAAAAGGATATATTTGCTTTTTGTCGCTCTACAGTGTGTGTGTGTGTGTCAAAATTTCGGATTAAACAATCAGGTTGGGATCACTTCCAAAATTTCTGATTTGTCCATCAGGTTTGGTTTTCTTCCTTTTTCATTTTGGCTGGCTCGTCGTAAAGAGTTAGCCACATGGTCATTCGATATTGTAGCTTGTGCTTAATCAATGTCACATGTCCTCATCCCATCACCATGTATAATGATATGGAACATCAGAGTGGAACGTAATCCAAATGAGCGATTTCTTAAGCACACCCAGACATCGCCACACATGAGCTTTAGTAGAACGTGTGAATCTTGTGCTGTTGACATGGCTGTAAATCCAGGACAAGTCACACTGCTGATAATTCAGTAAATATTTAAAATCTACCAGTCTGGCTTTAGCTAGGCCTTCTGGAGTTGGGGAAGAAATACATTTACATGGTGGTATACAACATGAGGGGAGCCACACGGTATAAAGACATTATACAGATTTATTGGGTATTGTGACCGCATATGGGGACACCTATTTCCCATTGTTGTGGTGCCAAAACCACATATTTCATCAAGGGGGTTTTTCTTCGTAAATATTTCGGTATAGTTTCTAACATTTATTTTAACTAATGCTTGAAATGAATTGATGCTTAGCTATAAGGGGATAGAATCCGTCCCAATGATCTGGATTTTTGTCATTAAATTGATTTTGTTTCTGTCACACTATGTCAAGATAAGCCGCGATTTTAATTGAATAGTTCTTATAAAGACCTGTCAAAACTCCGAGAAAAAATAAACACTATTTGTGAAGATTCTATACCTTTATTTCCAGTTTAATAGCCAGATCCATTTAATAGCTATTTAAAGCCGGAATAAAGAATGTGAACATGTCTTGTTCAATATTTCTAGTTGCTGTAACTTTGGTGTAAAGTCAAGTTCAAAATGTATTGCTCTAACGCGTCGATGTCTAGCATGTTTCGTGATCACACGGTTCACACCCATTGTCCACGGGAGATCTACTAACGTCATGGGCAGTCTGTCTTAATGTCAATTCATTTCAATTCATTTTATTCACTCTGACCACTCAGGGTGGTACTAAATGTAACTTTCAATACAAACATTTAAATAGACAGAGAATCCTGTACAGAACTCAATGGCTTGTGTTATACATCATACCTTCTTGGCATGTGTCGATTGTATGGCGTACTAAGGATTCACGTGTTGGCAAAACTAGAAACGCGCACTTCCAGAATATTAAACGTCGCTTTATTGTAAAGTATAATTTAACCTGTTTCACTTAAATTGTGCTGTATATGTTAACGTGCGCATTATATAAACAGACAGCCGGATATTTTTTTTAAATACTTTTCTTTTAACTGAAAGTGATGAAGTAGTTTGAGAACATAACGGAAATGAATTCTTATAGCATCACAGCAGGCGGTCGCCAGTTCCAGAGCAAAGCACAAATGGTGCAATCATTGCGACAATAACATGGGTTATAGAGCAAGTAATCTCCATCCATTTCAATCCTTACTACTATTCAATCTCTCCAATAGTCCAGACAAAACGCGAGAATCAAGCAGATGCGATCATAGCTGTGTGTTCACGATACGGGTTTTCTTGTGCCAAAAGTTTACCATAGAAATGTATAAAAATAAAAATGATCACTGGAAACACTAAGACATGTTGTCATATTCATTTCTATTAGTTATCATTGTGTATTGCCTTAATTGGCCTACTTGTGTCGTTAAGTTGAGAAATATGCGGCTGCTGTCAGAGATAAGCGTAAGCTTGACTACGAAACTCCAAACTCAGTTTGCAGGAAAAAAAACAGGCGAGCGAGTGTTTGTATGAGTAAATCACAGTCAATTTTGTTAAAAGCGGATACAATGTTTTAACAGTTAGGATAATTTATACTTGTAGGCATTGCTTTGTCTTTCTCGTTTTATTAACAGACGCGTGTGTAATTTGTTATACAGAAACTTCTGCGAACACGATTGCGTGAATACAAATAACAATGTCTACAAGTTTCCACCCAATAAGATAGCAAATGATAAATGTAAAGATGTTCGGAAACAGAATTTACACCGCGTTAAGCTGAACTGATACATTAGTGATTTTATTTAAGTTAAGTGCCGATCACTTTATATTAACACTGAATAGTATATGTTTAACAGTTATAGATGCATGTATAAATGTCTTTCTAATCCCAAATTGTCTAAATCATGTGCTGTGTAATCTCTTATATTCAATACATCGAATGTATGATATCCGCGAAAGCGAATAAAGACATTTCATGTACGTTTGATTCCTAAATCATCGGAAACAGGAATTTCTTGAAACTTGTAAAACACATGGCCACGGTACTTAAGCCGTTAAACAGACAAATGGTTGGCATATGTTTCCCTGGTCTATATCAGCTTAACGCGTCTAAATAATGATCTACATTAATAACTGTCTCCATTATAAAACTAATTACAATTAACTAGAGATCAAGCACCCTTTATTAAAAATAATAAATTTAATTTCCATCCCATTAATTATTAAATAATAGTATGTACATAGGATTATAATAATATCATTGATGATTGACTGTGCTCTGTAAAAATCTGTTAAATCGTGTACACCGATTCCCGCTTTTGCTGATGTTGTCTTTTATATGTTCTTGGTGAAATTAAATGTGTGGTCTATAATCAAACATAACAGACAATACCTGCATGTGAATAAAGGAAGAAAAGCTCACAATTTCATATATACATTTCAAAGTGTGTCAAAGTTGTTTACTTACCTCCAATAGAAGATTTTGGAATCCAAATGCTCCAATTTTTTCATGAAATTCAAGACCGATAAAGTTGCTATCTTGGTTTCAATATTCAGAAAATGTGTTATTAAATTTTATTCTGTAAGTAGTGGCGTTATCATCCATTGAGAACCGTTGCCGTATTAGTATATTAAGGACACAAACTGAGCTTACGAAAATATCCAGAAAGGTTATTCATACATTTCCCAAAACTTTAAAAACACAGATGACTAACCAGAATTATGGATTGACATATTGGCTTTTCTGGAGTGTTGTTAATCTGAACAAGGAATAAACCGAGAAAATGACGGAAACAAATTAAAGGAAAATCGCAAAGTTGGTGACCATAAACTGTTCATTAAAGAAGTGCATTCTGTAATGACACTCGATTGGTAGTTAATCCGATCTGAAGCAAGTAAATTCCAATTCTCTTGTTAAATAGCAGAACTACAATCTGCGGTCGGTTTAATATTTAAACACAATTCTTCTCCGACCACCCATATAACACGGTAAGAACATTTGCACAGATATGGTGATCATCGCTATAAAAGTCTGTCTAACTAGGGCTTCTCTCCTTGGGTGTAAAACATCTGCTGGCAATACGAGACACGGATAGGACTTTGTACCGCGCTGACCAGGGCTCAGACGCTTAGCACCTGGACGACACGGAAACACCTACAATCAATATTTCATGTCACTTAATTGTTTTATCCGTGAACAAACATAGACAGTTGGCTGTGCCGCCGGATCACCAGCCTACAGCATCCTGAGTTATCGGGTACTAGCATTAAACTTTAACATCCGGAACAAGTAGAAAGAAGATTCCAATTTTCCAGTTGAGTCGTGATTGATTCTTGGATGCTAATGTTACTGGATGGAACGTTTTTGGTAATCTGTAATTGCTGCTTCTATAACGGAGTGATCCGCCCTGTGAGTAACTCAGCCAGCAGAAATTAACCTCTGCTGTCTACCACACGTTACTTGTAAACCTCCGACAGTTTTAAGTGGTTGGAGATGCGGCAAAGTTTTAAGGTATGCAAGTATGTAGGATGTAGCCTTGGGCAGAATGTATGGGATAGTCAGAAAGAGTTTGATCAGGCAATGTGCCCTCTCATGTCGGCCGATGATGAACACTCTTTCCTCTCGCCCCTTCGCTTCTGTACAACATGCCACTTATTGATCCGGCAGTCCAATATGAAAATGAAGGGCAGATGCGGTTCCAGGGAGAATTCAGGCCATGTCGTTAAAATCTGTCCGAGTTTTAATGAAGCCTCTTTCACTGGCGGTTGACCTGCCATTATGTCATGCGCTTACCCAGTTGAATTTCCGATAAAGCATAGAGATTATAACAGCAACTCATTATTTTCCCACAAAAGATCAATTTTTGGCTCACTGTTTTTTCACGCTTGGCACAATAATAGGATAATAAGGTGGATTTTTTCTGTATTAGTTCATTTTTACCTTACCGTGGGCCATAAGATCAGTAATCTAATTCACCCGCAATGCTATATGGTTGCACACTGATGCTGTTACGCTGATAACCTTTATTCCGCTTGATGAACCATTAACAGCCATTATACCTTACTCCAGTGATCGTCAAGCGACATTCATGTTAAAGATTGTTTATTAATATGATGCTTAGAACAATTATCCGCAAGATAAAATTTCAAATATAAAACAATTCAATTTATAGTGCATTCTCAGCAAGTCAAAGCTGTTTTTTAAACTCTGTCTATATAAAATTACTAGACGCTATACATATCAAAGAAAATAATTATTAAAAAGACGAACGAACGAATTAGTAAAACAGCCATTAAACAATTATACAACAGAATGACGATTGGGTGAACGGCGGAATATGAATCAATCTATCAAGATGTAGTAAACTTGTTTACAATTTAAAAAGTTTTTAAGTGAGTTGTTTATCGTATACAATGACAGTGTAAAGTTTAACAACAAGTCACAACCAAACAGAATACAAGCAAAATTCAATTTACAGTTTTAGCATTTGTACATTTTGAGTAAGTTTTATCCGAAGCCCAGTATTTTAATTTGTTGGCACCTGGAAAATACAACTTTGCAACGTTGGTTAAAGTGCTGATAGACCAGCTCTACCTGTTCTCTCTGTTGTGTTCGAGTTTCACTCAAAGGAGCAAAGCGTCACCAGCACTCGAGTCTCTCGCAAGAAGAATAGAATCGGAAAAAATTGTCGACTGTTTTAGGCTTCAGCTGAGCATTTAGTCAAACTTCAGCAATGTATAAACTTTGTCACCAATTTGTCAACACTGTCAAGTAATAGGAGAATAAACCGACATTAACTTCAAGTATACCAGTTCTTTAGTTCATTGTACGTACAATCTGCATGTTATTTAGCGCAATCAACGTAATAATAAGGCTTGTTGTTACATTGTTAAAGGTACATTACCGGAAAGCGGTCTGCTTGCTGAATAAGGATGAGTA
>JAVFBZ010186111.1:0-14946 GCA_032466195.1 Katharina tunicata
AGAAATTAAACAGCTTTTTTCATAGTATAAACGTGGCCACTATCGCTGCACTATTTTTAATAGCGGCCTCCGCTCTGCTCTAAGTAGTCCTTCGTCCCTTTGAGCCGAGTGTCAGTGAAAGTTTGACAAAATGTCCCCAAGAAGGCCGTATTTTCATTAAATACTGATGGTATATGATAAATAGATTATAATGACAGTGCGGGTACGCGCCATTGTATCAGCTCTTGCTGTTAATTCTGAAAATGGAATGAATGTTCATTTTTGCAACTGTGAAAAATAAGTACGATTCCTATTACCAAGGATGTTGAAAAAGATTTTCAAGGGCTAAAGTCGGTTTCATATTGGTTGTCTAGAACGCTTCCGAGCATCCTGTATTCTTCTTTGTCCGGATATCAAAGTCTAAACCCAGGATACTGGCGGCACCTGTCAGCTCAAGCGTTCTCTAGAAATGAGATTGACAAATGAGGAACTTCAGCATATTTTCAGTGCTACTTTAATCACTTTCGTTTATGACAGGCAATATTTTCACGTCAGTGTGATCCCTTGTGTAGATGAAAAATCGCGACAAGCAATATAATCGTGAAAACACTTGGGCATAAACTCTGATAATGTATCCGATACAAATCACGTGAATGTAGTACATTTCTCTACATAATCAGAACAGCATACTCAATAGTTAACCGTTGGTGATTCACGAACAAAAACAAAATAATGTGTCCTTGAGAAAATGCGACTAAAATAAGCCTTGCAGCATTTCACCATCAGTGTATGGTTAATCCAACTGATGAAGCAGTAAACATCCCCAAGATATATAAATTGTGGGAATCTGACAATGTGTCAAGGTATTACCAAGTCTGATTATATACCAAGAATAGATGGGGTATTTGGTTTACTTTCCCTTTACCAACTGCGTTTATTACTCATTTGGTGGCCCGGTGTGTGTTTGCAAATTAGATTTTAAATATAGAAATTATTGTATGCAAGTTACACAAGCATAACACGGCTGCGTTATTGTCCAATTGTGTAAAGACATCACTGTTGGTCTATTGACAGTTACAAGATACAAAGTAACGATAAAATATTGACAGCATGCTTAATGTTTGCAACGGAGAATATGACTTGACAATACAATGTGTTTTTCTATATATGGGTAAATCTGGGCGAAATTAGCCTTGTCATCTCTGCCACTGACACCTTCTGAATACTATTGGGTAAGCTAGGAATAGAATAAAACAAACTTATACTGTCTCAAGACAGCATTGTATACGATTAGGTTACGTTAATTGGCTTAAACCGGAATATGAGGTACATAGGTATGCACCTCTTCTACATAATTCATAGTAACGGATAATTTCCGTACTAGATGGTTCCTATTACTATTCTCGGACTTTGTGATTTTATTAAATAGTTTCTACATTGCCGCAGCATCACATCAAATATAGGGTTTATCAATCTGTGAAATAAGTAACATCACATTATTACGTCGCCCCAGTTTGTTTGAACACACAATGAACACACATTCTTTTCTCTACAGTTGCAAATATCACTACATGATATTTTGCTATGTCGTTTGATGAAATGTTATGAACAGAAATTGCATTCCCCCTGGGAATGGACAATGATACACAGTTCATTATAGGATGTCATTGGAAACGTTTAAAAACGTGTTTTTTTCAAAAGCCTGACACCAAAGACTTAAATGTCATATATGCAGGTCTCCAACCTTTTATGAACGTTAACTTTCTATTTTCGGTTTTTAGGATTAGCTGATTCATGCAATAGATGAATGAAATTTAATTGCAACGAGAAGACAACGGAAGCAAGTTCTACGAAGATATTTAAAACGAACCGTCAAATCAAGGATTGAAATCATAGTTGACACTTGAAATTTATCTGTCACTCTTTAGGATGAACTTATGGTATTGTTATATATGTAACAGTCTTAAAACATCCTGTTCTATATAGACAGGAGTCGAATTTCAAAAAATGACATCACTTATAGTTTGAGTGTTTAACTGTTGTACCCTAATAATGGCCAACTTTGTCAAATTATCCTAACACATTAGTCAAATACAAGGCGTTCCATCAGGATATATAATGGTCTATACATCTCCCTACGGAACACAGCATTATATAAGAGAAATCAAAACCACTTATCTAAGTATCTAATATCTAAAGTGTCAAACAAAATTTGTCATCATTTTGCTTCTATTTTTTGTAATTGCATACTTTATGTTTATTACTTTCTAGTAGTTTAATATAACCTTCGGTTTTCTGTATTTAGCAAACCTCCCCCGAGGGTTTACAATATCGGTGTTTATATACGAAAACTTTAGGTGATGCAGTGTAAGCAATTGAAACATTTTCTGATAAATAGGCCCACATTAACTATTTGAAGACGTAACGTTTACATTTTTTGTTTTGAGACTTTTCAGTGAAATAACAGTGAAGAATATTTAACAATTATAGCAAGTTTACATACTGCCTTTTTTAACCTTTAAACAGCCATCAGCAGCCGTCATTTAAAAGTAAAGTTTGTCTAATTTTGCAAAGCACGAGCAATTCAGAAACCCAATGGGCACGTCTTGTCAAAATACGATCAATTACTCCATTACAAAACTGAACCCATGCTGGCATCCTTTACGATTTGCTTTTACGACACCATTCTCTTTAATAAGTCGATAACCATAAACAATGTTTTGAGTAGAATTAAAATTTGTAACATGCAAATAAAAATGAAAAAAAAAACAACAACAAAAACGTACAAGTAATGCGAATCCCAGCAGTTCGACTGTATACAGTAGAAAACAGTATGGTATACTGAAGGTGTGGGAAATTTGAACTGTCTTTCAACAGCCACAGGACAAATAGATAACTATACGCTGGTCAAAGCATACACTACCTACAGCGATATGAGATATTGTCGTATCACAATAGTGACAAAGCATTTAGCTGTAGACAAGGGCGACGAATAGTATTGACAACGTGATATTCTGAGTACAAATGAGCCTTGTCATATATCTGTCATCATCGGTGTGTGAACTATGCCTATAACGTGTCAGATTACAAGCATAATACTGATAAAGATAACGCAATGATTCCCAAGACATGCATAATTAACAAAGAAATATATTTTATTTGGACTGCCAATAGTTTTCGGAATTAGACAGGCGACATTATTGAAATACAAGTGTCATTTTACAAAGTACATATATAACTGTGAACCCTGCTAGCCAGATATCCGAATGCGAATCCGGGTGGAGGCAAAACCAAACATTTATTTCTCTACATTAATTACACAAAACATATATCGGTAAAAAGTAGAGCTTGGCATTTTCCTGCAATAAATGGTGGATTTAAATCATTTGGACCAAACAATATTGAATTCATAATTCAACGAATTTGAAAAGATATGCGTTCAAAATATGATGTTACATATTCCTTTATGTCTTTATTCAATTTAAGGACATTGTTTGAAATAGCGGAACTTAAACCTTTAAAATTTCTAATTTTACATGTTCGTTACATCAGCAGTCGATATTTGCAGGTTTTTTTTTATCAATATGGGAGACATGAAACAGAATAAAATTTAATATATTCTATCGTAGCACAAAATGACGAAAAATGTATAAAGAAACAAGTTTTAGGTCTTTCGCTGTCTTCTTCTTGTGTTACCAGAAAGAGGCTTTTAAACAGTTTACCCTGTGTTTGACAGATACTGCTGTATATATACTGCTCACTGAGCGGGTCTTCATTGATAGTCATTTTCCTTGGGATAAAAAAAAAGTTCCGTTTCTTGTTCAAATGAGATGTTCAAGGCCATCGCAACAATGGTATATTCAGGGTTTTCTTTGAACTACATTATTATAAAGGTTGATAAAGCATTGTTACTCCGATAGCATACTAAACGTTTACCTGAACTACATGTTAGAGAGAGGCACAGGGATGAAAAAACACATCTAATACTAGAGTAAATAATGTATATATAGAATCGACGGTTTGCCAAGAGTACTTCGGGTTAATTTGTATTATTTAAGGAAAGCTCTCCACATCAATTTATATAAAATAAGATAAAGGTTACCTGTCTGGTGCAAATTCAACGTTATTTAAACAGGGATACGGAAGGGAAACGCGTATGTGATGTTTATATCATGTTACCAGGGCGCACTCTAAGCTGTAGACAAGACGAGTGTTTATGAGTAAACCTGACAGGTGATTCTCATGTTATTGAATACTTTGCTTAGAATAGCTATATTTGATGAATAAATATTTATCTCTAAATGAGGACCTGCTTTTCAAGTCTAATGGACACCTTGTCATTTAAGTCGGATGAATTATTGCCATTGTGGTATCATATATCATGAAATAACATCAAAACCTTTGAATGTAACAATATACTTTAATGTAGGTATATATATAGTTTTATATATCGCCTCTTGGTAACGTCTGTCAAAGAAATAAAGATAAATAGTTTTGTGTATACTTGGAAAATTCATGATTTTTAATATGTAACAATACGAGCTTCGCAATACGAGATAACGGTTACAGATTTATACCGCCACCAGGTACAAGCAATTTATTGATATTTGATTCCAGCGCATATGAAGTGCGCGGAACTCAACATGATGCATCCGATTAATTTGGAACTGAAAACTTACAGTGAAAGTTTGCATTCGTCGATTTCAACTTTAGAAAAAAGGCCAGCCGTGTGTATCAGTGTTTTTGTCCATGTAACTCCAGCCTAAACTAGTAGAAGGTCAAAAAGAAACATGCAAAAATACCTCATTTGAGTGTCGTCTATTTTGGCCGTCCAAACCCTTGATCTGATGTTACAGTCACGCTCAAGATTTTAACAATATAATTTTATAACTTTATCATTATTGTAGTATTGAAGAAATTGGTAGAAAGCATGTATCAATTGTTTTATTTAGATATTAAAGAAAGGCATCATCGTTCATAATGTTGTCAGTCAAACTCTCATCTCCCTAAATAAATTGGTGCAACGTTTTGTTTTAAAACAATACTATCACGGTGCTTCATTTCTCCCCAGTACATTCACCTGGCCTGTTATAGAAGAGTCCAATTAAAAGCGAATCTATCGTACGTATAGTCCCCTGAGATGACGGAGGAGTTATTTGACAAAGGCTGTATCATCTTGTATAAACAACGATTATGAGGCTCAAAAAAATACGGATTCCAGTGTCAGCCTACCCAAAGTCACTCAATATACGAGAACGAAAGGTAAATCTGGTCCAGTGTTCAAATAATTAGGAAATGTTGTTAACATGGGTTGAAATATACTCATATTTAAAGTGGAACGGCGCATTTCGTAAATCGAGACAAACAAATTGAACATAATTCAAACCAGAGCTCTTACTTTATTGAAGTCAACAGTTAGCACAATGTCGCGAGTAAAACGATGTTACTCCGAAATAAAGATGTCTAGTCTGCAAGTTTAGTTTTGAGTTCAGGGTCGTACTTGTGAGAATGTGACCTGCTTTTCGAATTTGTATCGTGTAAACCTTTCCTGTTGAACAGCTATATCAGCATATGATTCCCCAGGACGTGAACGATCATTCCATAAGTGGATTTGGACTTTACAACAATGCAGATTCGTGGAATTTAATCGCATTTTCTTGATCAGATAACTATTTAGATATGTACACCATCACGGATTCAGTACTAAATTTCAGCATCTAATATAGTTTCTACTTCTGATCAAACCATATTTGGGAAACAGCTACTGCAAACGTATCATCTGACACATCGCGGTTTTTGCCACTCACCACGTTTTGCTGTGAGTAATCGGGTAAATAGAGTTGTTAACACTTTCTCCCGGGCCATGTGAGCATAGCCCATATTGATTCCCAAACCTAGTAAGCGAATGACTACATTTGTTAGTAGCTGTAATTGAACAGGGTATAAAATACACCAAATAAGGTGCCATGAGATAAGAGGCATGGATATTGGGAAACTTGACAATACTCTAACACTTTCATATCTGATTGAGGATAAGAACAGTGCTGCAAATGTACGGTATTGGTTAGTGTTAAAATAATTGGAGATATACGATACGCTCAACAGCAGATACTTGTACAGCAATTTGACCTGGCAAAGACGTATATGAAAGTGTTTGTTCTTTACAAAGACGCATACAGTACATAGATGATCACAAATACTATAAATATGGACTAGGCGTCAGTTTTTACCAAATATGAAACTATTTATAATATAATATTTTAATAATCCAAATGATTACGTGACTTTTCTTTACACCAACAAGTCTAAGCCATTCTTGGGTAAAATGCTTCAATAGTAAAACAGCTTCAAAACATTAGATATTATTTAACCTCATTGTAGTTGATTATTTCAGTAAATCAGACGTTATAAGTTTTTATTTTGTTTTCTATCCGACCCTTTGTCATAGAATTATTGTTAGAATTAATTAACTCTTACCATAATATAGGCTAAAACTATAATACACTCTTCAGCCCATCCTACAATAGTCTTTACCAATTTTTGTTTACATTGAACACATTTGCAATCTCAGAAAAATGAAAAAAAAAAAAACAGTTACATATATTACAAACAGTGTAAAATATGCTAATATGTTTTACTAAACAATTTATATTTTTTCTTGTCTAAAATGATTTATGATCGTAGGGAACATCTGCTGTCTGTTAGCAGCAAACGTGAAAGTGAGGATCGTGTCCCGTTTGATATTGGCGTTGTAATTTAAAATGTTGTACCCAACATAAATTTCGCAACAAATCTTACATCCCTTGTTTATGTGCAATACATTGTATTATATTGTTGAGACAATTTGATTCGTTACAGGTATGACGGTTTCTATCTCCAAATCTGCATAAACGAGGTAATTTATTTGACATTGATTATTTTTTTTAAACTGATCAAAATTTAAGATATTTCCTGATTTGTGTCGTATGTTGCATACAAATCGCACCCATTTTTGATGGAGAGAGTAGTTTGGTGATTTTTAAACTGCCATCAAACCAAAAACGATCCAAAGAAATTAAAAATGGCTATTATAAAAAATGGAAGTATTCACAATGCAGAAGGAGAATCTTTCGAAAAAAGAATTTGTTATAGATGGTATTACTGCAAAAAGTTGCCTATTTGTAATGGTTTTTGCCATAGGGCATTTCCTCTGTTGGGAAATATCTCCAATGACCTGACCTGGCGTGCTGCTCCGGTGAAAAAAATATGTCTGTTTTGCTGATGAAGATTGCCTGTACTGAGGCTATCAATTTATATTTATTCTTGGACATATTCGGAATTCCCTATGTTCGATACAATTCATTCAATTCAGTGACTATGCATAACTTGATCTTGTCTGTTCGTCCATACTGTACAGCAAACAAACTGCATGTGGGTATTTTTTTCATTTTTGTCAACTCGACAAATTCCATAATGCACTGTATAGGGCCAGACTTGGACTTCGACCAAATTTATTAAATGCTCTATACTTGTTCTGTGCCTTAAAAAAGTCCACACAATGAACATCTATTTTTAAATAATATTGTTCCATAATCCCTGACGGACTACATCAACGGCAATTAATCCTTGAAATAAATTATCTACTTCTTTTGCCTCAAATCTTATTTGGTGATTCAATTTAATATTTGGTTTACGCCAGGATCCTGCCCATAGTTTTGTGCAAATCTCATTGATGAACCGGTAGCCTGAATTCGTCTACAATGAAGGATGAAATTATCGATTGAAAGAGTGGTACTGAGACAGTTTTGCTAAGTGTGTTTCCTGTGTTAGTTGAAGTTGTAATCACATACAACACGCCATTGTTACTGTACTTAAATCCGTTAACTTCTACTTCGAAATATCACCTTAACTTATGAACACTTTTCAGATCTAAAAATAAAACGCGTCCACATGTATAAGTCTTGTTTACACCAGAAATTCCAAAAACACGGTTTACTGATCATTGGTGATGGCATGTAGCTTATAAAAACTACAGAGTAACAGAGTTATTATCTCATCTTTTAAACTCTGTTAAGCGAATATTAATACGCATGTATATTTGTTAGAAATGTTTTTAGTGTTTATGTATGCTATCCAAGAACATTTCCCTCTTGTACAAGTACATTTAAAATTAAAGTTCAAGTGGAAAGGTTAAGTCTACATACTTTGTATGTTCTATACAACACATTCAGAAGAGCTGCACCTGCTTCCCCTATTTGTTCTTTGGCCAAACACTAGAGAAGAGCCAAGATGGCTAGAGAAAATAATAATTAGAATAACAAACTATTATGGATATTCAACTTCTGGTATATTCTGAGCACAACGTTTTAGTCTAGATGCAAACAAACGGTCTTAGCATCTAGGCCGAAACGTTGCGCCAAAAATATACTAGAAGTTGACTATCCATAATATCTTATGTTATTCTAAGTGTCTCGACTTATATATGTCTCTTAAGGAAGAAGGTAACAATTAGCTAACATTTTGAAGAAATCATTGTGCCCATATTTAGACCGTATTTAACAGAAGCAATCCAGCATGACTACAATAAGACAAATTTTGCTCATACAAATCTTTAGTGACTAAGCTTCTGCCCATTTTTCTCCCACAATAAAGCTGGCCAATGATCTGTAATTGGCACTTAGTCATTTTGATCTAACTCGGAGACTAAAAAATAAACAAGGTACAAGATTTTTTTTTTTATTTTTATATAGTTAAAAAAACTTACTGAATATAAATCATTTCACACCGAGTGACTTTAGTAGAGTTTCCCTTAAACTAAGGATTGGCATATTCGATCGCAGGGTAAACTGTCAAACATAAAAACTGAACCTAAAGTATCAATACAAAATTGCAATTTCTTCGAAATAGACATTCTTTGTTATGTTGCTTTGTTGCTGGAGGTTTTCTTGACACACAACAATATGGGTGAATCAACATTGTTGGGAAGTAATACCTCAATGAAACGCAACTTCACTTACGATGTTGATAAATACGGGTGCAAGTCATTGGTCCAAAGGTCCGTTAGTCCAATGGTTCACTGGTCCGAAGGTCCGTTAGTCCGAAGTTCCATTGGTCCGAAAGTCCGTTAGTCCGGAGGCCCATTGGTCCAAATTAAACTGAAAACTATAATGCTGCAGTAACTTTGTCATAAATTAATTCAAATATAATTTGTACAAGCAACACTAAGTAATAGTGGGTTTAATAAACACCAAAAGCTTGCATAAGTAAGGTTTAAATCGACTAGGAGTTTCGCATCGTTTTTTACCCATTATAATTTTCCGGTCCAATGATAAATTGATCTTTGACGTCACTGGCAACAAACAACGACTAGACAACACGGACCCAATACATAACGGAAGGGAAAAGGGAGAAATTAAGGAATGGGAAAAAGGAAAATGAAGGGAAAGGAAAAGGGAAGAAAAAGGGGAAAGGAAGAGAAAAGGGAAAAGAGAACAAATACAGGAATGGGAAAATGAATAGGAAGAGAAATTTAAATAAATAAAGGAAGGAAAAAAGGGAAGGGAAAATGACAGAGAAAATGAAGTCAAAGAAGTATTGGTCACGAATATGACCTTGGTTTTAATCTAGACCTTGACTGTATTTTGGCCAGTTTAAATTTTGCCCCCTATTTATAAATTCATATAAAAAGTATTGACCTTTGGGGACCTTGACCTTTTGTATTTGGATGACCTTGGCAATTGTCCCTCGAACTTGAACTTTGACGTAATGCAAGCGATTAGACATATACATTCCAAAATTGTATGTTAAAATCTTTACCTGACGTCATAGGTCAAAGTTCAAGGTCAGATCCGAAGGGCAAGGTCATTCAGAGACAAAAGGTTGCCAGGAGGTCAACATTTGAACTTGCAGAAATTGGGTCAAGCGAAGAGTCAAGGTCAAAACCAAGGGCATATTCCTGACCCTCGACCCGGATTTAGGGAGTAGCCGAAGATTGAAGACAATCGGAGTAGGTCGTTTTTTTGTTACCCAAAATCACCTAAATGCCCGGAAATGTTGAGGTCAGAGGTCGAAGTTCTTCGGCTACCACCATAAATCAAGGTCAGGGGTCATTGCCATTGACCCAATGTCGTTAAGGTCAAATTTTGAAAAAAAACAACATATAAAAAGGCCTTGACATATGGCGACCTTGACCTTTCGTCACTGGATGACGTTGCCAATTGACCTTCAAAGCTAACCTTGACATTTAATCTATGACGTGATGAAGAGTTGTTAACATATGTTTTTTGGAATACATGTCTAATCGATTGCATGACGGATTAGGTCAAAGGTCAAGGTCACAATCGAAGGTCAAATGGCAACGTCAGCCAGGGGCAAAGGGTCATATTCCCCAGGGGCATGACCTTTTTCATGATTTTTTTAATAGGATTCAGTTTGACCTTGCCCAAAATAGGTCAAGGTCAAGTTCAAATCAAAGGTCATATTCTTGACCCCCGGTCTTGATTAAAGGGGGTACAAGAAGTTTCAAGAAAAGCAGAGATGGTTTAAAGTCTTTCCGCCGCAAAGGGGTAATGTCATTTTGGTTCATAAGGTATTTGACCAAAACGCGACCGTAAGCACCCAAATGAAGACAATATTCGAATTCAGGACCTCATTTTTTACAAAAATCCAAGATTTTATGAATAAATCTTTATAAAGAAATATTTTATGAATTTGTTACACAGAAAATGTCCTTTTAGGCATGAAAAATGGTACCCTATATCGTATTCCTGTGGGTGTAAAATAAAGGTCGATCGAGAATAGTTTATTACGAAAAATGATGACAAGTGGCATCTTCTATTTTTTCAGTTTGGCGCCAAAATCAGAAATTAGGCGCCAACTTAATATGAGTTTTACCCAGTAACTTGTGAGTTACGCGATACATTTTTGTAAATTTTAATCGAACGTGTTGCCAAAGAATAGCAACCGATTTTAATCGCAAACAACGGTATTTTAATCGTTTATATACATCTGTATAACATTTTATGTTTCTACGTACAGTTTAAAAGCTTAAAAAATAGTAAAAAAATCAAATTTTGGACCTAAGGATCCCAAATCCTATACAAAAAACATATTTGAAGCACAATATCACTGACTTATTTTTGACCTGGGCCTACTTTTTTAAAAAGTAGGTAAAATAGGTCAGTTTTTCAAAATCGTTCCTAGAACGTGTCGACGGACTTTAAACTAGTTTTGAGTCCAACTTCAGCTTTCTAGGTCAAACAGTTTAGTAGTTGACAAATATTGAAAAAAGGGGTCCAAAAGTTTGTCATTTTTACGAGTAATAATAAGTTTTGTTCTCCCTATAAACAACTTACTACTAAATAACATTTAAAGTATAGAAATAACATAGATAAAGTCCTTTTTTGAATAATTTTTGTTTTAAATTTTTTTCCTGACTTTAATCCCTTTTTTTCAAAATTCAAAATGAAAGAAACTGGGCCCAAAAAGAATATTTATTATGAAAACTTTCGTCCATATATTGGAAGCTTTTGTTCATAAATCAAACTTTCGTACATATATTGCAAACTTTCGTACATATATTGCAAGCTTTCGTATTATGTTTAACAAAAAATTCAAATTTTCGTATGAGTCTAGGCCCACAAGGTTGATGCCTATAGCTGCTGTGGTGCATTATATATGCGGACTAGCGGTGATTCGGCCTAACGGACCTTCTGACCAATGGACTTCGGACTTACCGACCTTCGGACCAATGGACGTTTGGAATAACGTACATTCGGACCAATGGACCTTCAGACTAACGGACCTTCGGACCAATTACGCACCTAAAAACTCCACGCGTCAAAGATGCCGCTTAAAATGGACCTGACTTAAAATTAATACGAGAATTAGCAGTTCGCCTGTATAGATGACATGTAGATACTTAAATTGATATTCGGAATGTTCTGATATGTTTAATTATCTTGATTGAACCACAAGGAACACACATATATACGTTAAATACTGTACAGGCCTCTGAGCTAAGGAGCACAGGATGCCGACTTGTTGTTGTGTCCTGTTTTGTTAATGTTATGTAAATGTATTGTTCTGTCTTGGCGGTTTCTTTGGTGGTTATATAAAATAATTTAAATAAAATAATTTTGAGTACGGCGTAAAGCCCCAATAAAACAAACAGTCGGGGCCACATTTATGGAAGCTGATAGAGGTCATCTATTTGCCTTGCTTCGCTACCTCGCCTTCCATTTGAAAGTGCCAGGCAACGGGGTAGAGAGATGGCCTATTTAGGCTTATATACACATTGTCACAATATAATGTTGACATCATACTTCATCGTTAAGTTTAGAGGGATAAGGTGAACAGTCACGACAATGTGTCTGTTTGTAAATCCGGTTGAACTGATCTTTGTCATATATCTGTCAACGTCAGTATGAGAATAATCAATCTTATGTATGAGATTACAGGCATAAAAGAGATACATCAAACAACTTATTTCTTAAGATCCCAAACCCAGTGAATGATTTTTCAAGAATTATGTTTCAGGCGTTACAGGCATGGCAATTTGGTTTTCACCCTATAAATTATGAATTTATATACCATAATGTATATAATAATGTAAGGTATTTAAAGAAATATAACTTCAATAAGAGTTTTTACAGATTCACTTGTATAAAATATTACCGTATCTTGAAAATAGCGGTAAGTCAAAATTGTTAGGAACTTTATAGCCTTAATTCAGTATGCTCTTTATAACATTTGGACATTATTGTTTTAAAGTATGACACATATTCACATAAAGTGGAACAGAGTGTAGTAATTTCTAACAATATCCATAACTGGAGAAGGCGAATTGAAAATTGTCAATTGGACAAATAAATCTTGGTTCTTCTCTGATCCATTGTATTATAATATGTATGAGATACGATTCTCCTGCTTCTCCTTTTGCAGGTGTTATAGACGGTTATCTAGAATTTTACTAGTAGTGTATAAACTGACCAGTAATGTAGAATAGGTTAACCAGTAGTGTAGAATTGTCCATTAGTATAACACAAATCAACAATTAGTGTAGAGCAAATCAACCAATAGTTTAGTAAAATAATAATAGGTTATTGGATTGTATGGGTCTGTATGGTCCTGGCGCAGGGGAAGCGACGAGCTTGCGAGTCGCTTCCTTGTGCCAGGGCGAGTCCATACAGAACCATACAATCCAATAACCTAGGTATTATAGACTTACTAATCTAAATTAAATCAGATTTAAAGCTCATTTCATACATCAAAGGAGTTTTGATTATAAAACTTATGCAAGTCCTTTCTTTACCACTGATAGATAAATGACGTTGTGTGACACTGTTAGAGCGCACTGGCGTCATGCCATGTTACCTTGACTGTGACGTGTAACAAAATTTATGTCGCAACAAAGAAATGACGTCAGTAGGACGTTCGTTTTACGTCAGAATGATCGGTGTCCAATATCGCTGAATATTGGACACTTGTAGTTTTATATAATATCGCAGGGATGGATATATAGACAGTTGGGTGTATAATAACGCGTCATGCATGCCTTTATGATCTCGAGTAATATATACAAACCGTCGATCATAAAATACATGTACATTTAATATGAGGTATTGGAACAACTTATTTTCGTTGTAAAGGTATTCGATTTTTAGTGAGAGTATATTGAATCCTTTTTGGTTAATTATCCTTGCAATTTTGTATTAATTGTTCGAACCTCTACAATTATTATTCATCGCCTAGTTCTCCAAACCCTGATATATGTTCCTAGGAAGTATGCCACACTGGCGTTATTTATTGCTTTAACGGAAGTCACTACTATACTACACAGTTACCGATGATAATACATAAAACCTAACATACATGTAGTTGTACATGAATACAGTTTAGTTTTTCAACTAAAGTGGATAAAAATATATAATTTCATAAATATTTACGCATTTTAAACGGAACACAGAAGTTTATTTCTTGTTGAACTGTGGAACTACATGGGTTGATTGATTGATTGGTGTGTAAAGCCACATTCAGTGTTTTTTAAGCTACGCCGTGGCGTGAACATTCAAATAATATTATTTTACGTTTTAACACTTTTTATACCAGAGACATGTTTATACTCACATGTTCAACTGTTAAGAATTGGAGACATAGTAATTTCTTTTTTTGGGATAACACTCTCTGATGCGGGCTTTCTACGGAGAGTCGGATTGCTGAGTAGTGTAGGCCGCCGGCATTTACTGCTGGCGACTCTGTGTGACGCTGAGGGTCGTGGGTTCGATTCCCCCAAGGGTCTCAGTCTGCAAATTTGTCTGAACTAGAATCTGTCCAGTTTCAGAGAGTGATATCTACAAAAAAAAAACGAACATACTGTTAACGGTCACATTCTAAACGACACAAAAAATATTTCATTGTAAATATAATTTATTAGAATTGCAATGTTTAAAAATATTCACTTTCTTTTTTCATATTCATCAGAATTATACCTTGTGATACACACCGATCTTCTGACGGTACGTGATGACAGCATCGCCAGCAATGTTGTCAAACAGGTCCTTCGTTGCGGTGACTGTAAAGAACTGTTGTAGGACATGGACAAATAATACACAGTCACAAATTGCGCACTTTTGTTCCTGGTCATCTGTGTCCAATACATTTTTCAGTGGCATATACGACACCATGTTAGAACCACTTGATCCTTAGGAAACATCCCATTGGAGTAATAATTTTGCGCTATGGTAGGGTGTATGTTATGAAGTTTGTTTGTTTGTCGAATTGGAGAGATCTATAATACCCTTGAATTGGAGAGATCTCTAATACCTTCGAATTAGAGACATCCATAATACCCTCGAATTAGAGAGGTTTATAATACCCGGGAATCAGATATCTCAAATCAAATTATAGATATCTCTAAGCCAATTACAGACCTATAATGCCGGAGGATTATAAATATCTCTAATTGATTATATATATATATATATATAT
>JAVFBZ010186122.1:0-14945 GCA_032466195.1 Katharina tunicata
AATAAGCCTGCCATTAACATGCTAGGGTCGTACTCTAAACTAATATCAGTGGCTCCAAAACTCTTGTTACTGAGCCGGCTTGAGCATCAGACAAGTTTTTCTTTGGTGTATAGAAATTGATCTGTTTTGGCCTCTGATCACTCTCCAATCTCCCACAGCTTAGATATAGGTATCAGATTTACCAGCTCGAGTGTACGATGTCTCTTTCTTTATTCGCCTCACATCCATCTACTTCAAACGTACATGTATTTATAAACTAGATTTGTTAGAATGGATTTTCTCACATCGTCTCTGACACTTAAAGTGAGCGGGATTTCTCTGGCAGACAAATCTCATTGAAGGCTGTTTTGAGATCTTGTTAATCTTCGCCACTGGAAACTCCTTTTAACTCTAAATTTAACCTAAATATTTTTGTTTTGAAATTCAAGATGTCTTCTCTTAAATATGTTGTTAATCACCATGGCCCGGACTGGACTGTTTGTTGCTTTTGGGGACATTTATAAGCAATGAATAATCAATTAATGGTGGTGTAAGTCATTGTGGATGTAATTCCCTTAACAAATTTGACAGATGCTTTGTGAATCTTACAACATTCTGGCCTATCAACAGACTAATGGTTAAATGCCAATGTGTTTTTTTGCAAATCAATAAAACGGTTCAGAATGTTTAGCAGACATTCATTGATTTTGCTTGGAATCCTTCCACAGCTAGCAAAAAGAAACGTAAATCTCATCTTGTGTTTTTTGTTATATTATTGTGGTCTTGAATAAATGTTTCCTCTTCTTCTTCATACAAAAAATACTCTGAGGCAAATTAAAAGGAGGTGTTATGTTTGTTTAAGAGTTGATAAAGTTCTTAAATAACACATCTGTTCACGGAATAATGGGATGATTTGTTCAGACGCCAACTGGGAAAGTTATGAATACATGGGTATTGGGAGGAATTTTTTTGATCGATTGTTTAGCAATTTTACAATGAACTGGATCCACTGATCACCTATTACCCGACAAAATTTAGGGTTTTTCAACAAATTCTGATTGGCTTGATTTTAACAAGTTTGTTTATAAATTAAAGGTTACGTTGAAATAGAAAGTATCCAATGGGTACAAGGCCTGTTCAAGCCAAGAGAAGTCCTGCCATAATTCAAATTCAATGTAATGAGGGCCAGCAATATTACATCACCTGTATCAAAGGTTCGCAACTCTAAGCAACACTTCCTAAGGCTGTATTAGCGTGTCCTAAACAGGAATTCCATAACTAACACTAACTGTCTTTAGCCGACAGACATGTCATTGTCAGGAATATAGCTAATGAGAGGAGCGAGATCTCAACACTGAAAAACACACAAAACAATAAAACAAAACGTTCAGGAAAACTTACCTTAATGAAGACATCCTCAAAGACAGAGAAACCAATACTCAAAATATCCTAACTGTACCCACAGAGGGGTAAGGGTCAGCCCTTCATCTGTTAAATCTGGTGAAATCTAAATTAGGTCCAGTTGTGTGAGGGGTTTCTGGAAACAGAACAAAATCTCACATTAAATTCACCCCTTTTACAAGCATTGATCTTTTTAAACAGATTTACAGGAAATGACCAAATATTGACTCCTTTGATGATCTTAATGTCTCTTTACCTTTCACATTCTATGTGTTATATGTAAAATCATAGTCTGCTTCAAAAATGAGTTTTGAATTACGCTTGACCATTACATGTATAACTTTTGGTATTTTTTAATAAAACTTCTAGAATAACTTTTGGTGTTGTTTTTCATTTTTTAGGAGCCTTTTAATTTTGACAAGATTGCTTCCATCGTCTAGCTTCTGGGAAGAACAGATGTCATCTTGAGATAAGCATTTACTCTGGTCAATGAATTCTGGGTTACCAGGCAGACTTGAGAGACTGTTCATTTCTAAACAGACATACTCGATATAACCTCTCAGTCAGACCGGCCGAAAAAATGTGGGGAATTATTATAGCAATAATAGCCCAGAATCCCCTGTACTGCCGTCCCAAGAAGGTCTGCTTGGGTATGTTCAAACATTGATGAAAACTCCCATAGACATTAGTGTCTCTGTCAGTCAAGAGGAGAAAATTACAAGAAATTCATATTTGTCTGGGTCACTGGCTCCTGATAAGAAATTTAAATGTATGAATTCAGATCTAGGGAAATAAAACAGTAACAAGTTGTCATTGCTGAAGGTATAACTAAGTTATTAATACAGATTCAATGAAAAAAAAATACAGGAGGAATTATTTCCATTATGACTCCAAACAACTGACTTTAGCAGAGAAAACTGTGATTGAGGGTGAATAAACTTAATATTTTCAATTTAGTAGGATTTTTAAAATTATTACCCTTTTTTTTCTATTATTGAACTCAAACACAAATTTGGAAACAATATAAAACGCTTTTATCTACATTTAGTTTTTTAAAAATATCAGCTATTTGTGTAATCTTGTCAACCAACTTGTTTTAAGCCTGACAGTTAAAACCAGCAGTGTGACAATTCATTGGTTGGATTTATAAAATCAATTAATGTGGTTAATCTCTCTTGGAATGATGAATAATTTTATCAAATGTTAGTATGTAGTATGAGTTGCTGATAGGAAATGATCAATTGGTCAGCCGTGTCTCAAATACAAACAAAAATAATTAATATTCTACACCATTTATCATCAACAGCTGAAATTATCAGTCAAAATTACATATCCCCAAAGGAATGAACCGTTTCTTGTTTGATTGGGGCTTTACAGTGTCCTTTTTTTTTCTGAGAAAAGTTACAAGACTGGCGCCATTGGCAACAAAAAAAAAAATACTAAAAAGTTGGACAGTAAAACATCTCTAAAGCGGGTGTAAAAACTCACAGTGAATTAATCTAACGGGAATTTCTGCAGTTCCCAATGTCAGTTTTGATAACATCCTCTACAAAAATAATGTTTTTTGTAACAAAGAAAACCTTAAACTTTGATGGGTTTGCAATTTCTGTGATTATTAATAAGCAATGTTGGGATCAAGAGGATAAGACCGTATTCTTAATAGCATCTAGACTGAAACATTGTTGTTTAATATAAGTTGAAAATCCATCAAAGTTATGTTTTGTTACGTTCCCAGCTACTAAATGCCTGTAAAACAAGCCATATTGTTGCCAGGAATCTGCTGAGGAGGCTAAATTCCAAGTTTAAAGCTAATCCTGAAAAAAAATAGTGTCAGGGATGATGTCACTTTGTGAAAAAATCCATTCTAACAAATCCAGGTTTAATCCCACCACACTTACAAATACTTTGGAAGTAGATGAATGTGAAATGCATAAGAAAGAGACATCATAAAACTGAGTTGGTTTATCTGATACCAGTATCAGGTTTATTAGTGGTTGGAGGATAATCATGGAACAAAACAGACCAATTATATACACCAACAAAAACATGATCAATAGCTTCTGGCGCTCCAGAAGGCTTAGTTACAACAGTTTAGGAGCCACTGATATTAGTTTAGAGTACCAATCTAGCCTGTTAATGTCTGGTTGATTTAGTTTGGTGTCTGGTGATACTTCAGACTGAATGACAAAGGGATGAAGAGGTTGTTTTTATTTAATTGTGGTTGTACACGGTGCTTAAGGTTATTTCACTCATTGACGCCTTCGGGGGATTAAGAGGAAGAGTAAAATAACAACACCATCTGCACTTACTGCTGAAATACTTTGCAAAGAAAGAAACAATTTTGTCAGTGCATTTATTATTTTGACAAAAACTGCATAGAAGAGATTAAAACTTTATAACACGCTCTTTGGTCATCTTTACCTGTAAATTGCTGTAATGTTAACTGTTAAGTGATTTTCTTTTTTAGTCAATTTTTTTTTTACATATTAACAACATTAATCCATAGTGTTGTTTTCTGACATTTATTCCCCCTAGCCAAATTTTCCCAATTTCCAATCTGAGACATACATTAAACCATTGATTACTCTAGCTTATGTAATCATTACCAGGAAAGATTCCCAAACTTGTCAATTTTACCATCGATCATGTATTTTTTTATTCTTCCAAAGACAAACAATCACCAGCTATTCAGAAACTGAGCTATTGAAAGAACACACAATGACTCCGCTTTTAACGGTCACTCATTTAGAATAGGTGCTGCAACCTCTGCAGCAGCTGCCGATGTTGAGGACCACTTTATTCAATCCTTAGGGAGATGGTCATGAGACTGTTATTTGAGATATATTTGTGTATCAGAAACCACCTTGCAGCATGCTCAAGAGAAAATGAGTAGTTTGTAGTTCACTCACTATTGTGTGAACTGCATCTGAAATGTTTATAATACAAAGTCATCCATCTAATTTCTTTCCTTTCTTGGGGGCTGTCACTCATATGTAATATACCCTATTATATGATTTACATAATCGTTCCTTTGGCATCCACATTCTTGGGGGGAATGCTTTGCCCCCAATAATTTTCTTATGGTTACTCATACTCTGTGTGTATCTTGTACATAATCTTTTTTATTTTTAGTTAGGTTTATATAGGTTGTTTAGTAATTGGCTCCGCAGAGCTATATATAGTTTCGGTTTATCTTGCTCCGCAGAGCATACAGTATTTTTTGTACTCAGTATTTGCTCCGCAGAGCACATATTTGTGATGTTTTCACTAGTCAGCTCCGCAGAGCTTTATATAGTTTCAGGTCATCTTGCTCCGCAGAGCATATAGCCACTCTCATTAGTCAGCTCCGCAGAGCTATTTCTGTACTCAGTATTTGCTCCGCAGAGCACATATTTTGTGATGTTCAGCTCCACAGAGCACTTAACAATCACCTTTTCTTGACAGCTCCGCAGAGTTGCTTTTGGTTTATCATTGTGTACAATTGCATGTATGAGTATAAATTGTTCGTTTTATTGTAGTTTTGAGTGATAGTCCCCATTATGCCAAATATCTATGTTTCAAATATCTATGATTTGTTTAATAAAGAAATCAACTTTCAACTGTGTTGTTTGTTTCTGTGTATAAACAAACAATTTTGTTTTTTATTTCATGCAAATTTGATACTGTCTCTTATCGACTTGCAGTCGTTGGTGTCTTCCGTTGCATGTTGTTGATTGTTGAGCTCAGACTGATCAAATTTCTGTGGAGTTTTTATAACATTTGCTGGCCTGATATCAATTTTAACCAATCTCTGAAGAAATTTAATCTTAACATAGCACACTTTGTATAACATTTTACGGTTAATTATTGTTAAAGATTTTGTTTCGCTAAAAAAAAAACAGCAATCCACACTGTCTGTTTATTTTGGGGTTGTTGGATTTTTTTTGTTCCAGAAATTTCTGTGTAACTGAAGCTGTTTCTTCTAATTTCTTCTGATAGAAAAAGGTGAACGTAATTATTTAAGCATCATTGCTCATTGTTGATGACTGAATCACTTTTAAGCTAATATCAATGTATACACATTCCCTATAAGAGTACAGTTGACATTTAAAAAGGTTTATCTTATTTATAGATTTGATGCTGATAATTTGTTAGTTTTCGCTCGAAATAAATCTTTTCTAACTGAATTATTCAAAGAAATGCACAACTAAAGGCAGTGTACATCAATGTGTATATAAAATAAACCGAGAGTTTTAAAGATTCAACATGACTTTGTCTGAAATAATTGTATAAAAAGATATAATTTGCTTTGTAGTATTCTATTTCAGGAGAATTTCTTCTGATGAAAGGCAAATGTAATTAAGTGTCAGAAATTGTTGGCTCCAGGTGAATGTTGTTTCTGGTAGCAGTTGATTGTTCATTAACCAGAATACATGGGATAATGCAGACTGTTAATGTTGTTTGTAAACAAAATTTATTGTTGTATCCATGTTTTTATGTTTTGAACTAAGGATGCTAATTCAAAGCTAATACAGTATTCGCAGGTGTAAGGTTCATGTGTGCTGTCAATGGACATCTATCAACCATGTCTGCCATTACGCAAATGTGAAAACAACAACAATGCATGGGTCAACAAGATCAACACCAAGATTTGAATAATTACATTTATGTTTAATAGAATATAAGTCTTGCTTTGGTACTATGTTCAGCATACTTTTAGTTTTGTTTGCATTCACATTAAAAAAAACACACAAAAGGTGCATGACATCAAATAACACCTGCGTTCGGATGACCCAAACACTTTCATTGTATCCCCAATTGTTATCCCAGTGATTACATCCTGGTTTTAAGAAGAACTAAATCCCTAAAACTAAACTGCACATTATGCACAGGTACAGATTTTCTTAAATTTTAATTTAGCTCCTCAGTTTTGGGTGCACAAGTTACATGAATGTTCAAGTTACATGAATGTTCAAGTTACCCCTATGAATACAGTAAATACATTTTTGGTGGATTGGGTCTGATGGTTAGATATCAATCTTATGAAGTGACAGGATTACAGTCTAACAATAAATTTATTGTGGACGATTGGTGGTAGCGGCCTGTGACCAGTTAAATACTGAATACCAATACTGAAATCCGTCTCCTGATGTAAGAGAATAATGGATAAAATCTGTGGGAGGTTGGTGGACAAGTTCTATCAGACAGGTGCTCTTTAGGCTTATGAACCCATGAAGATGATTCGTTGTGCTGAACACTTTTCCTTCATCCGTTATATGGCACGCCATCACAGGAGTCCAACTTAACATCCCATTCAAACAAACGTACCTTAGATGAAGATAATGCGAGTTTATTTCAGAATCTCATAGCTGGCTATTTGGCCAGGTACTAAATATGTTATGGTTAGTTGTTGATCCCATCCATCTCGCAGAACAGAGGATCTTGAGTAATAAGACGGAAAAGCAATCGCTATATGTCCCCCCTATATATATATATTTTTTTTGTATAAATGTAGAGAAAGAAAATTTTGCTTGCCTCCGCCAGGATTCGAACTCGGGTCCCCCCTATATATATTTTTGTATAAATGTATATGATCAAACATCCTGTCCACCACCCATGTCAACATGATCAAACACCCTACCAACCACCCATGCCGACATGATCAAACATTCGGCCAACCACCCATGGATCAAGACCAGATACAGAAAACGATGAACAGAAATTTTCGGTATACATATACTTAATCAGATTTACTACGCCAATAAAAGTTGCTCGATATTACTTAAAACCGAAATCTGTCACCTTATAAGAGTTATTCGCTTTGTACATAGTGTTTTCAAGTGCCCTGATGCTTCCAAGAGGCACAGGATGACGATTTGTATTGGTGTCCAGTTTTGTTAATGTTATGTAAATCTTTTGTCCTGTCTTGCATGTTGCCACCGTCGTTAAGGGTAGTTTACTTCACCCATTGGGCTGGCAAGCCATCACATAAGTGAAATAACGGTGTAAAACCCTGATCAAACAATCTATTCAAAATGTCATGAAAATACAAAATGGTCCAGGTCTTTAATGTCACTTGAAGTTGCCAAATTTGTTTTAAACCAGTAATCTGAAACCTAATTGGTGTCAACTAACTGGCTTTAGTTGAAGTGTTATGTTCTACACAAAAAAAAATGAAAATAAATTAAAAATGTTTATATGGCTAAAAGAAGTTCGTCCTTTTTTCATCAAATCAACTTTTAACAAATTGGAGTTAGCTTACTGACTTCAAATCAATTGATACATCTATATTCATTGCAGCCTTCTTAAGATGCCAATTAACTGTAATGAAATGTCTATTCGATTGATAGACTGTTGTTCCCCCATCATCATTCTCATAGTCCTTTTAATTAGTAGCACTGGAGGAATATATTTTTTGGAACAGATTTTGTTGGTTTGAATGTAGTTTTGCGCCCTACTAATGGTTATTTCACTCATGTAATCCCTGATATTTTTTTATGATTTTAGTCAGAATAATTTAGTACAAAGTACATGTATAGATTGTGTTTTGTGTGACACTTCTATGTCGTCTCAATGTCATTCAGTCTGAAGTATCATCAGACACCAAACTAAATAAGTCTGCCATTAACATGCTAGGGTCGTGCTTTAAACTAATATCAGTGGCTCCAAAACTGTTGTTACTGAGCCGGCTTAAGCATCTGACAGGTTTTTTTTATGTATAGAAATTGGTCTGTTTTGGTCCCTGATCACTCTCCAAGCTTCTACGGCTCAGATATTGTACTCAGATTAACCAACTAGAGTGTACGATGCAGGGCTTCATCCAGCCACAAACCATCTTTTGGACGGGACGGGAAGGAAATGTTGAGGACGGGCTGTTGGACGGGTGAAAAATTTGTTCGATAGTGTAAATGTACGCATAACTTCATGCTTTCGTTGACCGTAAGCGGCTGACAAGAACGCTCCCCACAGAGGAGTTGTCGTTCAATCTATACATGCAACAGCCATCGCTGTGCGGAGAACGCCAGCATAATTTGAGGTCCCGGCAAAACTTCAACCGCATCGATGAAAGAAATAAATCGTTCAACATTTATTTTATATTATTTAATTTTGATTAGTGGAAAGATTGCAGATCTTTTTTTCTTTGTAATCAGACAACAATATACCATTAGTAAGATATTTCCAGTCTTATATACGTCTAAATCCAATCAAAAAGGTGTATCGACTTCGACGAACGGTTACAATTTTCGTTGCAGCCATTGGGAATGCGAAAGTAAAGTTATTTCATGGCTGCGTCACCATGCCCCCAAAGAAGAAGCGAATGAAACAATTATCAATCACATCATTAATGCGGGCTAATTAATCAATCAATCAATCAATCCAACGAAACAAAGAGACCACCATTCCGACCACGAGGGGGCTAATTTTGGCTTCGAAATTTACCCGGACTTCGAGTCGTCCGAGAAAAGTTCTGCATCCAGTGTCGAATCGGAAGAACCGCGGATGTTACGGAAGTACTTTTTTTTTCTTCAGTTAAATAAATTGTCGTTTTTCATACTAGGCCAGACTTTTTTCTACCCCTGCCACACATGAAACTATAATTCAATTTATTCAAATATTATTTTCATAGAAATTGAATATAATATTTGTTCATACACAGCATAATTCTAAAATGGACTACTGTGTTATGTTGTATGGATTACGTAGTAGACTATAACGGCACAGAACAGAACTCTACATCTGCTGCTGTGTTAGTGTTCGTGTTAACTGTTAAAATATACTGTTGTCATTTAAGTGAAATTTGAAAAAAATAATGAATCAGTTCAATCAGAGGACAGATTTTATTTTCCAGTATTTTATTTATTTAACCAATTTATTTTTAACTTATACCCTGCCTATATAATATGAAAAGGTACAACTGACTATTGTACATATTATTCACACCAGTCTATCTTAGTCTCTGTAAGCAATACAGACTTAGTTTGAAGCTTTTATTTGGCTTCTTTTTACTTCCATACATGTACATTTTTATTTTTTTTTTAAAGCATACATACTAAAAAAAAATGTAAATAAACAGTAAATAAACAGTAAATAAAAGCTTACAACCAAGCGTTTTTAAAAAGTTACCTTTTAGCTCAAAATATGGCTAGAATGCGTCTATAGCAATCTAGTACTTCGGAGCTTCCGGGACCTGCGGCCCTGGACCCCGGCTAAAAAAAAATCCGCTCTTTTCGCTCGCGAGTTAATAAACACCATACTTTTAATTTTTAACATTTTTGGACTGGCAGTTTTAGGATCCTGGATGAAGCCCTGGTACGATGTCTCTTTATTTATTTTCCTCACATCCATCTACTTCAAACAAATGTAGCGTGATCAGATTAAAACTGGATTTGTTAGAATGGATTTTCTCACATTGTCTCTGACACTAAAAAGTGAGCTTGATTTCTCTGGCAGACAAATCTCATTGAAAGCTGTGTGGAGATTTTGCTAATCTTCGCCACTGAAAGCTCTTCTTTTAACTCTCAATTTAACCTAGATATTCTTGTTTTGAGATTCAATACATCTTCTCTTTGATATGCTTTTTATCACCATGGCCCGAACTCGACTGTTTGTTGCTTTTGGTGACATTTTGAAGCAACGAATCATCAATTAATGGTGGTGCAGGTCATTGTGGATGTCATTCCCTTAACAACTTTGACAGATGCTTTGTGAATCTCACTACATCCTGGCCTATCACCAGATATCACACATGGTCTAATACCATGGTGTTTTTTCTTTAAATCAAAGGAATAAAACGGTCCAGAATGTTAAGCAGACATTCATTGATTTTGATTGGAATCCTTCCACATCTAGCAAAAAGAAATCATTCTTCTCAGACGTAAATCTCATCTTGTGTTTTTTGTTATATCATTGAGGTCTTGAATAAATATTTGCTCTTCTCGTTCATACTAAAAATACTCTTAAATACTGTTAGACCCAAGAGGGTGAATTTTCAATTTTTAATTAAACGGAAATGAGACAAATTGAAAGGAGGTGTTATGTTTGTTTTAGAGTTGACAAAGTTCTTAAATAAGACATCTGTTCAAGGAATAATGGAATGATTTGTCCAGAGGCCAACTGGGAAAGTTATGAATACATGGGTATTAGGAGGAGTGTTTTTGATTGATTGTTCAATCCCCTGATCACTTATTACCCGCCAAAAAATAGGGTTTTCAACAAATTCTGATTGACTTGATTCTAACAAGTTTTGAACTTTGTTTATAAATTAAATGTTACGTTGAAATAGAAAATATCCAATGCCTGTTCAAGACAGGAGAAGTCCTGCCATAATTCAAATTCAAGGTAATGAGGGCCAGCAATTTACATCACCTGTCTCAAAGGTTCGCAACTCTGAGCATCACATCCTGGGGTTGTATTAGCATGTCCTAAACAGGCTTCCATAAACAAATACTAACTGGCCTTAGCCGACAATCATGTCATTGTGAGGAATATAGCTAATGAGAGGAGAGATAAAAACACTGAAAGAAAGACACACCGGACAACAATAAAACAACACGTACAGGAACACTTACCTTAATGAAGATATTCTCAAAGACACGTTTCCAGAGAAACCAATACTCAAAATATCCTAACTGTACCCACACAGAGACACAGATCAGGTCTTAATCTGTTAAATCTGGTGAAATCTAAATTAGGCCCAGTTGTGTGAGGGGTTTCTCGAAAAGGAACAAAATCTCAAATTAAATTCACCCCTTTTACAAGCATTGATCTTTTCAAACAGATTTACAGGCCATTATTAAATATTGACTGACTCCTTCATTAAAACTTATTGTCTCACTACCTATGTGGTTTTTTTTTTATATAAAATCATAGTCTGCTTCAAAAATGAGTTTTGAATTACGCTTGACCATTACATGGATAACTTTTGATATTTTTAATTTAACTTCTAGAATAACTTTTGGTGCTGTTTTTTTAGGAGCCTTTTAAGTTTGACAAGATTGCTTCCATCGTCTAGCTTCTGGGAAGAACATATGTCATTTTGAGACAAGCATTTACTCTGGTCAATGAATTCTGGTTAACCAGGCAGACTTGAGAGACTGTTCATTTCTAAACAGACATACTCAATATAACCTCTCAGTCAGACCGGCCGAAAAAATGTGGGGAATTATTATAGCAATAATATCCCAGAATCACCTGTACTGCCATCACAAGAAGGTCAGTCTGGGTATGTTCAAACATTGATGAAAACTCTCATAGACATTAGTGTCTCTGTCAGTCAAGAGGAGAAAGACAAAAAAATT
Source organism: Katharina tunicata (assembly GCA_032466195.1). Taxonomy (NCBI): domain Eukaryota; kingdom Metazoa; phylum Mollusca; class Polyplacophora; order Chitonida; family Mopaliidae; genus Katharina; species Katharina tunicata. Next base: position 11,658 of record JAVFBZ010186122.1, read on the forward strand.
ATAAGAAAATAAATTCATATTTGTCTGGGTCACTGGCCCCTGATAAGAAAATTAAATGTATGAATGTAGATCAGATACATTAAGTATCCTACTGAGATATTAGGGAAATAAAACAGTAACAATGCCATTGCAGAAGTTATTGAACACATACACAAATTTGTAAACAAAATAAAACCCTTTTATCTACTTTCAATTATTTGTGTCAACCATCTTGGTTTAAACCTAACAGTTAAACCTAGCATATCAATCATACGTGTGACAATTCATTGGTTGAATTTATTTGGTCAATTAAGGTGGTGGTTAATCTTTCTTGGAATGATGAATAATGTTTATCAAATGTTTATATATAGTATGAGTAGCTGATAGGAAATGATCAATTGGTCAGCCGTGTCTCAAATACAAACAGAGATAATCAATATTCTACACCATTTATCATCAACAGCTGAAATTATCAGTCAAAATTATATATCACCAAAGGAATTCACCGTTTTTCGTTTGATTGGGGTTTTACGCTGTTCTTTTTTGTTCACTTATAGGACGGCTCGCCAGACCAACAGATGAAGAAACCAGACCAGCGCCATTAGCAACAAAAAAAAAAACAAAAAAAAAATAATCAAAAGTAGGACAGTAAAATAAATCACTATGGAAAAAGCAGGTGTAAAAACTCACAGTGAATTAATCTTACAAGAATATTTGCAGTTCCGTATGTCAGAGTATGCTAACATGCTCTACAAAACTTTATTAAGGTTATTTTTATATGTAACTAAATTATAAAGATTAGTAACTAAATTTCTTTATAAATCTGAGTGTATGCTCTGGAAAATAAAGATTTTAGCTAAATTTCAAAATAAACATTCCACGTCTGAAATGTATGCTTCTTGGAAAGTCCCCACCAACTAAGGGATTATTTTGAGAAAAAAAAAAACATATAAACTATATTCCTTACCTAAAACTAGTAAATCCACCTTTTCACAAATGTTTTTGGTATTTGTTTATTCACCATAAATTTATATCATAAACCTAATGTACGAAAAAAAAAATTAATAGGCGTGAGTCCCTTGGAAAACAAATTGACACACAGCTTTTTTAAATAATTTGTGCAGAAATTTGCTGATTTCCATGAAACTTGTTCTATTTTGCACATATGCATATAGTACTGAATGTAGTATCCAGTTTTCATAGGCCTAGGATAAATAGTGACAGAGATACAGCCCGGTCATTGCATAAACATACCATTTTGATGACCAAATAACTAGCATAATATTCCCGAAAATTTGCACAAACAGCGTCAAAAGATTTTTACATTGCACATCTACACAGGGAGAAGAATGTTGTGTATGAGTTTCAAAGTGATATGTTAAATTGTGACAGATGTGGCTCGGAAAAATAAAGAAAGAATTAAAACCATGTTCTGCAAAAATTTGCATAATTCCATGATATAATTTCTATGTTGCGCATCTACATGTATATATGGCAAAGAATGTTATATGTAAGTTTCAAAAGCCTACGTTAAATAGCAGCCGAGATACAGCCCAGACAAGTTTCACGGCCGACCTGACATATGGCATGTACGGACAGAAAAAGTAAAATCAATATGCCCACCTCCCCCTCTTATTAGAGGAGGTGGGGATCATAATTAGTGTCAGTGACAATGTGAGAAAATCCATTCTAACAAATCCAGGTTTAATATCACCACGGTTACAAATATGTTGGCAGTAGATTGATGTGAGATGCATAAGAAAGAGTCATTATAAAACCGAGTTGGTTTATCTGGTAACAGTTTCAGGTTTATCAGAGGTTGGAGGATAATCATGGAACAAAACAGACCAATTTATATACACCAACAAAACCATGATCAAAAGCTTCTGGCGCTATAGAAATCCAGAAGGCTTAGTAACAACAGTTTTGGAGCCACTGATATTAGTTTAGAGTACCAATCTAGCCTGTTAATGTCGGGCTGTTTTAGTTCGGTATGTTGTGATACATTGTACTTCAGACTGGATGACAAAAGGATGAAGAGGTTGTTTTTACTAGGGGTCTTACACGGTAGTTAAGCTTATTTCACTCATACAATGGTGGATGTACTTACTGCTGAATTATTTAAAATAAAAACTGCGGGAAATACCAAGCACACCAACATAACATTCTTGAGAAAGATCTCTTAATGAAAACATTTGAATTTTTAACTTTAGGATTTGCGGATGAGCCAAACTACAGTATAGATGATAGCATAAATATGAATCATGTGCTCATCAGACACACAAGAATAATTAACTCAAAAATAAATATAGACCTAATTTCCAGTTGGAACCGTGAAAAACATACTTTTTTATTGTAATGTTACATGTTTACCACTTTATTGTTACAGCTACATTGGTTCTGTTATATCAATACTGTTGTATCTGTCTAAAAAATTTAGTTGGAAAAAGCGGACAGCCAATCAATTTCTGGCCACACCCTATCAGGTGAAGAAATTACTGACAACATTAGCAGCTTAATAGTTATCTTAAAAAAGTTTGGTCCTTGATCATCATGATTTTCTAGTTTTGAATGATTTCCTTTGTCATAATCTTTTCAAAAAGCTAGTTTTTACATCGTATCCAAATTGTCATTGCATTTATTTTCTCAATTTGGGTTGAGATATAATTTAAATTATTGATTTAACTTCTCACTTCTTACTGCCCTAATCTAGCCGACCTAATCTTTTCCATTCTGTACTTCGGAAGGTATTTAGAAGAATTCACTTTTCAGTTTCACCATCAATCATGTCATTTTTTTATCTTGCCAAAGACAAGTAATCGGCAGTTTTCCAGAAAATGGACTTTAAGAATAACACTCAAATATGTCTGTTTTTACTACATATTTATTTGAAACTGCATCTGATCAGTCATTGCTGTCTTGCTGGTTATATTGATGAGAAAGCTGTACAAATCTCACCTGGAAACAAGACAGATCGAATTTCTGTAGTAACTATATTATCTGCTAAAATTTATTCCTTACCAAATTCCCAGAAATTGATTCCTTGCCTTTTTATATATAAATATTTAAATATCCTTCATGTGCTCAAAATTAAGTCTGGCAAAATCTTAAATAAATCTCAATGTATAAAGAGATGTTAAAGTGCGGGATACGCGACTATGTATCAACTCGAGTTGGCTGAAGTCGGACTGCGTATCAATCTCGCTCTTCGAGCTCTGATACAATGGCACGTACCCGCACTGTCATTATAATCTATTTATCATATACCTTCAATATTTAATGAAAAAATTGGCCTTCTTGGGGACATTT
>JAVFBZ010186133.1:0-14945 GCA_032466195.1 Katharina tunicata
CGGTGTAAGAAGCAACACCGAAACGTCGTCCGAATAAACTCAGAAGTTGTTAATCCATAGTAGTTCCTGTGTTATTGACCATATCTTTCTTTACAAAGTCTTATTCGTTTGACATTTGACGTTGTTTTCTGCAAGTTATAAACTTCATGTCTGTTACAAAAACATGACGCAGATGGATTTTTATCTTCTGGGTATATTAATAACCGACGTTTCGGCCTAGATGATAAGATCCAAAATCCATCTTAGTCATGTTTTGCTATGTATCCAGCTTTTAACAGCCGCTTAAACAAGATATTCCAGTATGTTAGTTAACTCACAAAACTTCTACAAGATGTCGTCGGCTTTAATAATGACGACCTAAGAACTTCGCAAATGCAAGACATGTATGCAAAAGTTAAATTCGACTCCAATATCAATCAACGAAACGGTGACGTGCTTTTAAATCATACCTTTTAACTTTATACGTGTACTACTGTTTTGTAAAGCTGATTTGCTGGCTTTGATGCTGTCAAAATAATTCATTTAAACGAATTTGCATTAATTATGCCACAACAACTCGTTGCTAACAAGCCCACTTGACTGCTAGCAATAAGAACTGTTTTATATTGTATGTTATGATGTGGCAATGATAATTACGGAGCGTATGGAGCGGGTCAGCTAGTGCATCAAACCCATTAGAAAGATCTGCATACATTTAATTCAAATGCGAACAGTTTCCTTCCAGCTACTGTTTTAGACATAGTTGTAAATATACAGGCACTATGGCAGAACACGTGGAACACAATGTCGACCGCGACCCCTAACCCAACACTTTTTCTATTTACTTTCAAGGCAAAAAATGTTTCTAATATTGTCAGACATCTTTATGCTGAACTGCTTAAGGGGTCCTCTAGCACACGGTGGAAACGAGCATAGCTTTAACGTTCTCGCTTCAAATGTATATGACTCACATGTGCTTTGCTCATTAAGGCAGTATTGACTGTCCTTTAAATAGTCACTAATATATATTAGGGGGCCTTGGAAACAGTACCTGGTGCTACAACCGCATACTACTTCCTTTAACAAATTGAATAAAAACATTCAGTCCCGTGGAATTTCTTTTCATTTTTTCTACAACGAGTGGTCAATTCCGTGTCGGTAACGTTGTTGAAATGAACTTATATGTATGTCAATCGCCAATCACTGACATTCTGTCTGGTACCAATCTGTAGGGCCAAGACTGCATATTGATGTTTGTCTTTTTCTATAAAGTCTACAGTGCGTTTTAGAGCTAAATGAACTCCCAGTGTCTGCCTTTACAGGGAATGTAAGGTCAAAATGTGACTGGCTACAAATTATTGTTTTCAAATTTTCTAAACCGCTGTAGTTTCACGCTAAACCATGTAAATTCATTTCAATCATCCACCGAACTGCTCCTTTACATTATTTACCATATTAACTGGATTGTGGATTTATATACTCTGTCATATCTAAGATGTCGACTCTTAAGGGTCTACCTAGAGCCTTTTTCCGCAATTTACGATAGTGTTTGACATTAAAATTTGGGTTATTTCCCTCATATGATGTTGTACGAGAACAATGGATTGTAGCTTTATTAATCAAGCCTTACCAAAATCATTAGGTTAATTATTTAATTCCATACACTGAATCAATATAAACAGAAAAGGCGAAGAGGGATTTGATGTTTATACGTATGTATAGTTCGAATGTGGAGAGCAAACTTCGATTTCATAAATGTAGTCTATTTGATTGGTGGGTAATGGCTACTCACAAGTATTACAACTGCGCTGCCGGTGTTAATGGTATACGTGACAAAACCTCGTAAAGCCATCATTTAATCCTCTCAACCTCTTGAATACTTACCTTATGTACGTTAGATAAACACGACTAGAGTCAATGAGACCCATGCTCCAACAACAGAGTTACAGTGCGGTCCATTAAAGGGGTAGGGAACCTATTAGCTGTTACACAAAGGAGTATTGGATTGGATTTAGGAGAATAGGACATGCAGTCCATGAACTGAGGACTATTCACCCCCAGAAGCTATGTATTATCAAACATATAATCTGCACTCAATTAGACAATAGTTATTAAAATTACCAGCACCAAATAAGTATCGCGGTATACCGATGCCTATGTCATGTTATCATCGTCGTGTTCTTAAGATGTATTGCATAAGGCATTTAAATAATTTAGTAAGATTACTTTGTGCATTTAAAATACTTTCCATAGTTAAACGTTGAACCCCACAAGCTAAACGCTGTTTTTTTTAAGTTAAGACGAGTCACAGTATGACGATTGCAAGACAGAATGTAATGTTGGATAGTGTCTGGGATTAGATAGTGGTCAAAATTCCCATCTAGATGCCTGCTGATCCGCCAGAGATATGTATTGACAGGGAAGTGGCCTGAAATGAAACAAAATAATAGAACCTCCTCTCTTCAGCTAAGAGGACCAAAACCTGGACATGAAAAAGAAGGCTGAAAACGGTGATAGAAACGACCTTTGTTAGATGTGTCCAGCACTCCTGCCAAAGAGAGACAAAAATCACTTTTTATAGAGCCATAAACTTCAGAGACATTTAAATCAATAGGTAGGGAAATTTTCAAGTCTTTTATCGATTGTTTGGCCAATGAGTCTGCCAGCTCGTTTCCATATATTGAAGAATGGCCGGGGACCCACTCGAAATATACGTTAATGTTCTCGTGGAAAAGGGCAGTCACTGTACATAATATATCAAAAGTTAAGACTATCAAAACAAGTATTATCTCTACCACAAACCTTTATACTACCGAAATAATGACCTTGACTTTTTCTATGCGTGTGTCTTCCTAAACAACCGTACACATGGGCAGTTCGGCTCAAAATGTATATAAATTTCGATATCATACAATTGGCGGTATCTTCTACCAAATGTTATAACTTCCTCGCAATTGATGCTAAATTAATAAGTAAACGCCACAAACTAAATTAACTACCTATCTGATAAACTCAGTGTCTGTCTGTTTCAACAAATCAACAAGTAAATCAAATTATCGATCTTTGAATAAATGACTAAACAGCCACTAACAATGCTTCCTTTTCAGCTAGGCTACATTCAACTCCCATGTACCACAGTGCATTCAACTTTTTATACCACATTTGCATATCGAGGCGATAAAAGTCCCATGTACAAGCCCCCAAGGTCAATCACTATGTACAGACCTTGAATATGCCTTGAGTCAAAGAGAAAAAATACATCCGTTGAGAGAAATGATGACAACAAATGTAAGCTAACGAAAGTTACAGACTTTATGAGTATCGACCTTGCTTGGAGCTCTGAAAAACAGTGTAGAGTTTTACCCAGGCTGTCAGAGATTTATTCAGATTTGGACTGAATACAGCAGTGAGTTGCAAATGGTAAATAGTTTCAACCGAAGAGAGTTTAAATAAGGCAACATGAACAGTTGTTGCGTATTTTAATATTTGTTTTAGTTTTAACATATCTGTTTAATGCATGTTAGAAGGATACGAATAACAATTATTGTAAAGGGAATTGTTTCTGAGTGAGAACATTGTCATGTAACGTGAGCATGACTTTAGTATGTTTCATGGGAGATGTGTTATCTGGTCGTAAGGCGTCCTTCCTTGTGGCTACAGTTGACTTCTAGATGGCACACTGAGTTCGTGTAAACATTATCTAGCTGTCACACTTGACTTCTTGACAAACACATGTTATTGGCACCGTTGAATTATTGAAAAAAGTACCTTGATGTCACAGTTGACATCTTCCTTAAGACATCTGGTTGACACGGTTGACGTCTAGGCAAGTGTTTCCGGATGTCATCTTCACTGCACTTGGTTCAATTTGCAGCATCTTGCAAAATCAATGATCAGATTTGTTGAGGTAGGACTATGTAAATGTAGCGTGACTGAAATGGCTTTGAGAAGAGTCTTAAGTATAAATCAACCAAATGAACCATTACATCTGATGAAGAGTGCTGGCGACGTGTACGACACAGTGTAGAGGGTATAACATGCAGCAGCTATTTTGTTTACCAATTCTGATGGACATTGTTTCCAAATGGAATTTAATTGTGTATGGTAAGTATATTTCATAAACTTAAAGGCTGTATAAAAAAATAACAGCCAATTATAATTGGAAAGAGTACAAAGCACATTGTATGACTTACACACAGTGATACAACCAATAATTTGTGGAAAGAATCGAGTTCACGCAATTTGGTGAGTGGCTGAGGTTTTCAGTTAGCTAGTTAAGGGTCATCAGAAGGTGGGCGTGTTGTGTATCGCATTTTTTCTTTGGCTTACCCTGTGTCCTTGTTGTTTTGGTTTACATGGCGCTAAAAGCTATTCATACAAATAAAGAACCTTATTTTACGTATATTAAACCAAACACCTTTCACCTTGTGTTTCAGTGTCTATTTCGAAAGGTGTAACAATCAATTACCACTTTTTACTCCTTTACCACTTTTTATTGCTATCGTCGTCGTCTGTGACGAGGCTGGACGCCTGCCGGTTCCGTTTCGTTTCAAAGCCATATCTCTGTAAGTAACACAGGACATTTGACGAAACTTGCATGCTGTAACGTTTGGGGAAAATTTTGTTTTATTTGAAAACAATATAGTTGTCTCTGAATACCATATATGTCTTGTTACGACCCGGCCTTTAACTCTGCCAAACGCCGTAACTTAAAGACTAAGCACGCATGGAATAAACACAGGAACAGAACTCAGAGACAGTATCTTGACTTCGGATATTCGGAACTGGCTTTATTAAGAAATAGAGACCTATTTATACTATACATGGGGAGAGGGGAGGGTATTCAGTCATCTAGGAAGTCCTGGTGATTAAGAGGCTATTAAAACTGACCATAGCGGATAAAGAGTCCCACAACAGTCTTTGATTGGTCAGTTGGACAGTGAACACGGATATAAGGTCACCAGGCTGTCCTGGATAGGCCCTTTAGATTAGATTTATGGTTAGCATTAATCACCAACTGTGATAAGTACATGTGGGAGTGAAACGTAAACTAAGTTATCAACATAACTTAACACCTCCCTTCCGAAGAAGAGACATCGTCTCGTATCAAAACAAAACATAATCAAAAGTAGGTAGCTAATCTGTATGTATTAAAATTACAATACAGGTATACATTACAGAGTATTACTTTTCCCAATATTCACTACTTTTTTTTATTTTCACTTTAACTGTCCTGCCCACTCTTCTTTTCCAATGTGGTGTTATGTCACTATCACATGTTGAGGACACACTCTCCAATCTAGTGGGTTCAGGAATTTTTCTGCGACTCTCAGTAAACCTAGATTTGATCTTTTCAGTCTCAGTATCTGAATATTTGATTATGTTCATACCAAGTAGTGCTTCTGTGACTAAATTTGGTACTAAACCTACCTTGGCGACTCCTTTGAAAAGTGGCGTATCTAACTTAATCATCGCCAGTTTAGCAACAACTGGTTGGCCTATGACTGTTCTCAGGGTGGTCGTTTGTCCCTCCAATACAAAGCTGCTTTCAACGAGGTCTTCCCTTATAAGAGTGAAGGATGCACCTGTATCTTTCACAAAGGTGATAGGTTGTCCATTCACTGATCCAGGCAGAGTGATCAATGAATCTAAATCAGACTGTTGAACAAAATAACTCGTCTGCTCTCCTCTACGGCTGTCTCCACGGGGACAGTCTACAGCCCTGTGTCCAGACTGGTTACAGGAGTAGCACACAATGCCACCCGAATCATTCCTAATAAACCGGTTGTTTCGATTGCTGTGGCTGTCGTCTCGCCACGCTCTATTTTGTGGCCGGTTCTGGCTCTCTTCAGTAGGTGGTGGTACAAAATCCTCCGCCATATCCACCACAGAAATATTTCCAGGGTTACGTCGTATCCACTGTGCTTGTTGTAGAGGCAGCGCTTTTAAGAAATGTTCCTCTTTGAAACTGGCTAAGATATCTCTGTTGCTGATAAATCGATCAACATATTGACTGATTCTAGCCATAAGGCCTCTGTATGTTTCATTTTTTTATCTAACAATCATATCCAGTTGTCTAAAATACTCAAAGTCTTTTGCCAAATCTGTCTAAAAGCCCTCGTTTCAGTTCATCATACGTCACACAACCCGTCTGTGCAACTACTCTAGCATTTCCCCTCAGTGAAGTTCTTAGTTGTAATAATTTTACACAATCTGTCTACCCAAACTGTTCGGTGATCGTGTCAAACTCTGAGAGAAACGTCATCACATCGTCATCACCGTCGAATTCAGGTAGATTTATCTTGACTTGAGGCTCATTTAATGTGCCTCTACTAGGCAAACAAGGCTGCGTTTCAGCTAGCTCTCGTTCCCTTATGTCCAGTTCTCTGGCTCTCAACTGAAGCTCCATCTCTTTCAGTCTTCTGTCTTCTTTAGCTGCTTTCAGTTGTTTCCTTAGCAGCCACTAGTTGACCTCTTCCTTCTCTATCGTGAGTTCCCCTTCAGCCATCTCGTCTTCTGATACATCGGGTGTCTTTCCAGCCATTACTACCGTCTAACTTGGTAATTTTGCTCTGCAAATCGACTCCCAACTTCTTACACTGTGTTTCTAACTTCCCTCACACTGACCTCAGTCCAGTGACGTCTTAGTCTTCACTTTTGGAAAGCAACTCAACTTCTTGGCATGATCCTTCAAGACAGTAGCAGTTCTTCCCGGACAAGCCCCCAGATGTTACGACCCGGCCTTTAACTCTGCCAAACGACGTAACTTAAAGACTAAGCACGCATGGAATAAACACAGGAACAGAACTCAGAGACAGTATCTTGACTTCGGATATTCGGAAATGGCTTTATTAAGAAATAGAGACCTATTTATACTATACATGGGGAGAGGGAAGGGTATACAAGTGGGAGTTTGAGGGTGTTTTGGAATTTGGCAAACATTCAGTCATCTAGGAAGTCCTGGTGATTAAGAGGCTATTAAAACTGACCATAGCGGATATAGAGTCCCACAACAGTCTTTGATTGGTCAGTTGGACAGTAAACACGGATATAAGGTCACCAGGCTGTCCTGGATAGGTCCTTTAGATTAGATTTATGGTAAGCATTAATCACCAACCGTGATAAGTACATGTGGGAGTGAAACGTAAACTAAGTTATCAACATAACTTAACATGGCTAATGTATTCGGAAGACTTTCGGAATATACAACAGCAGAAATACTTTTATTTCATTGGATAAGTATACGTTTTGTGGTGTGACTACTCTGACCAGGGTCTGGCCTCTTGATACTTGTAGGTGAACAGCTAAGCAAATTACGCCTAAGGGGCTTAGCAGGTTGTATCGAGATGCATAGGATTGGCTAAAAGCTACAGCGGAAACACGAAAAGCCATTCTCGTCCCCCGCGAGTTTCTGTTATGAAACAATAGAAGATGGTAGACACGGCTCCTTCGTACTTGTTCTGATATTTCACTATCACAATGGAAGTAGACTACGAATAATAACGAGATTTCTGATCGTTTTTTCCCTTTGACGTCCGTATCTCTGAATTTTAGGACAATCATATTTTTTATCTAAAAAAAATTGTCTTGTAGAACAACATAATCATTTTTCACATTGATTGTGTCAAATGTATAATTTTAATTCACGTGAGGATTTTGGTTCAGAAATGCAGTTGTTGTTTTTATCACATGTCAAAACACTCGAGTTTCCTAAATGATATTAAAAATCTAACTCACACAATTTACTGGTCCGCAAAATATTTTACTGGTCAGAGAATAGTCATACAATACAACAAGTTTATTTACTGTGTGGATTAAACTGGTTAAAGAAAGACTTCTACAATTGTTAAATTTGCTAAATACATATTTTTTTTTTCAATTCAGCTAAATCGATATATTCGAGTGTTTAAAAAATTTCAAAATTTGACCTAAAACGGCGTGGTATACAAAGAATGGCTAATGCAGTGACTTCAACTTGTGTACAGCCTGAAAACACCGTTCAGTCTGACGGGTGTACGTATGATTGGGATATTGAAACAACAATGCTGTTCATTGAGGAGGTGCCCAAGAAATTATCATTTATTTTATATACCAAAGTTGGCGAAGAAACCAGGGTCTTTCAATGGTTTTGAGTCGAAGCCGGGCGCGGCAACTGACGGCTGCCGTCGGCTGTTGGCTACTTACTACAAACCAGTATGATGACACGCACAAAATATTCTCTTGAACAATGCTTCAATCGCTTTTAAACACATGATCTGGAAATTCATTATGTTGCATTTCCGTATATTGCATTAGTCATCAAAAATTAAATCATTTATAAAAGAAAACCCCCGAAAGTGAATCTAAAAAGAATAAATAAAAAAAAATTAGTGATCTCCCTTGAATTGTTTTCGTTTAGGTCCGCGACCGTCAAATGATCTCTATACAAGCGAAGCAGCCTACCTTTCAAAATGTTCTTATTAAGAAGTCAGGGGCTTAGTTTTATCATTATTGTTAGATTTTTTTTTTGGTATTGTTATTGAGCATGATCTAAGGCAAATTTTGCAACAGATAAAATAAATCACTGGTCCGTTGCACCAGTGTCATACGCAAATAACAGGTCCGTTACAATATGTGCTGGTCTCGGACAAGCGGACCACCGCAAATTTCGAACCCTGGGTAAGATCCTCAACTATATACTCAGGTTGGGCACAGTACCTCGAAGTAGGTATATATACGGCCTCGTTCTAGCTCGAGGTACACAGCTTTGGACAATTTAATTTCATCATTTTAAAACTGTTGACATTGATTTTAATTTTAGGAGGTAATTGTTCAACATTTAGCAACAACTCAATGATGTTGACAACAACTTTACAAAACAATGTTGCAATATTCATTACAGTATTGCACAAATGGGATTGACACGTTTACCATGAATGTGTGGGCATACCATTTACACCAATGGCATAAATTTAAAATTAAGGTGTGCTACAATGCTACTTCTGGATAAAGCTTGAGGTGTGGGGAAGTGTGATAGCACGCTTCAAAACAGAAAGCCTGCAAAAACCTTACATTATGATTTTGAAATGAAAAACAACAAGTATTACATTTCATTCAAATGCAAATGTAATTTTAGTTACTCACACAATTTCTTATTCTGTATTTCCACAGAGAAATACAGTTTATTAATTATACTACACATGTACGTGTATTATATGTTAAAACACAACACAAGTGGGAACATATGTAAAATGGTACTGTTTAATACAGACACAATATGTCAATAATACATCTTTATTAATGTGAAACCATTCTAAAACAACTCTCCACACATCAACTTGTACATGTAGAACCTAATGTTGTAACCAAGACTGCGCAACTATTCAATCTCCCTTGCTTTAAAACTTATTTAGGCTGATGAGTGCTGCAGTTTCACTGCTCCCTCATGTTTGCATTTGGAACCGATATTTTCTTTGTGTTTGTTAAGAATTTTTACCACCTTTTTCCGTTTCAATTTCTTGACGAAATATTTTACATTTGCTGGACTTTATAAATCAACATTATGCATTATATAAAATGATTTTGATTTATTTATAGTATTTTTTGTTAGATTAGCTCAATTTATATAACAAGAATATAACTGTTACTTAAATCCCCGAGCTATTATTACTGAAGTTTCTAAATTGAATAGCAACGAAGCATAGATTTGTTTACAACTTTGTCATATTCGTCTGTGTAGTTTTTGTTAGATTAGCTTACAAACTGAGCTACCGCGCGTCAAGAAGTAGGAAAGCTATTAGCTGATATACAAAGTAGTATTGTTACTGTCACATCCGTCCTATGAATCCTTTGATACTACCGATACATCGACTGTGACATCACAATCCTGTGTGTTTTTGTTTGCGTGTGAGTGTCTTCTAAAACAAACACTTGCCTGGAGATTTCCGCACAAAACGTAGACAAATTTCAATATCAGACAATTGAAGGTATCCTTTACTAAACGTTATAAGGTCATCGTGATGGTTACTTTATAAGTAACTGTCACCAACTAAATTAATTACCTAGCTGATAAACTCAATGTCTTGCTGACTAAACAAATCAATAAGTAAATCAAATTACATGTATGCAACGCAACCTTTGAATAAATAGCTAGTTAAATCACAATATACAAGCCACTGACATGCTTCCTTTTCAACTGGGATATATTCAAATCCCATTTACCAAAGTGCCCTTCAACGTTATTCCACATTTGCATACCCAGTCAACAAGAGTTTCGTGAACAATCCTCCAAAATCAAAGTACCTTGCATAAATGCCTATTGTCTATTGTCTGGTTACAACGAAAAAACACATCCGTTGAGAGAAATAATGACAACAAAGGTTTGATAACGACAGTTAGAGACTATGGTTATCGACCATGCTTAGAACTCTTGAGAACAATTGAGAGTTTTTCTCAGGCTGTCAGAGATTTATTCAGATATGGATTTAATACAGCATTCGTTTGTAGAGGATAAATAGTTTAAACGATAGGGAGTAGAACTACAATTCTCGCGTATTTTAATATTTGTTTTTTTTAACGTCTCTGTCTTATAGTGAATATAAGGATACGAATAACTATTATTGAATAAGGCAATTGTTTCGGCGTTAAAACATAGGCATGTAACTTGATCATAACTTTTGTAGGTTTCATGGGAGACGTGTTATCTGGTCGTAAGGCGTCCTCCCTTGTGGCTACAGTTAACTTCTAGATGGCACACTGACTTCTTGTCAAAGTTATCTAGCTGTCAGACTTGACGTCTTGGCAAACTCATGTTATTGTCACAGTTGAATTATTGAGAAACGCACCTTGTTGTTACAGTTGACATATATGTTAAGACATCTAGTTGATACAGTTGACATATTTCTTATAATATCTGATTGTCACAATTGAAGTCTTGGCAAGGGTTTCTGGATGTCATCTTCACTGCACTTGGTTCAATTTGCAACATCTGGCGAAATCAATCGTCAGATTTGTTGAGGGAGGACTATGTAAATGTAGCATGAATGAAATGGCTTTAAGCAGAGGGTAAACTATAAATCAAGCAAACGAAACATTACATCTGATGAAGAGTGCTTGCGACGTGTACGGCACGGTGTAGACGGTGTAACATGCAGCTGCTATTTTGTTTACCAATTCTGATGGACATATTTTTCAATTGGAATTTAATTGTGTATGGTAAGTATATTTCAGAAACACAAATGCTGTATTAAAGTAAACAACAACCAAGTATAATTGGAAAGATTAAAAAGCACAGTGTATCACTTACACATCCATTCAATAATTTGTATCACAAAATTTGGTGCGTGGCTGAGTTTATCAGTAAGTTTGTTAAGGGTCATCAGGAGGCGGATTTGTTGTCTGGTTCTGTGTCGTCATTGGCTTACCCGGTGTCCGACTTGTTTATAATGTAAGGTAAATAAGGTGAGAGTGAAGGCGACTCGCTCAACCAAATGAGCTAAAGCGATGCCCATTAGAGAGTTAAGAAAGCTGTGTTGCAACACGTAATATAAAAATTACCCTTAATGTAAAAAAATTACATTAAGGGTTGAACGTTAACCCCTAAGGTATTTTTTTTTTAAATTAAGGATTGCAGAGGACTGCACGAGCTAACCCATCATGTAAATTATTTTTTTTACATTAAAGGTTATTATCGCGCATATCACCCTTTATTGTAATTTTTTTTGATTGCAAACCAAAGATGTGGCCTGTACAATGACTCGATTTGACCATCCTATTCGTTGGACATTTTGCGATCCCATTGTTGGTGGGCAACCAGATCAAATATGGCCGCTTATTTTACTGATAGTATATAATATATTTTCTCCTTCACGGTGGCGGCGGCGGTGGTGGTGCTGGTTGCGGTGGTGATGGCGGTGGCAGCGCCTGTAGGCGGCTGTTTACGGCGTCGGCAGCGGTGGCGGTGGTGATGGCGGCAGCAGCAGTGGTAACGGTGTTATTGGTGGTAGTGCTTGTGAGACTGGCGGCGGTGGTGGTGGTGGTTGTACTGGTGGTGGTGGGGTAGTGGTGGTGGTGGCGACGGCGGCGATGTTGACAGTGGCGGTGGTGGTGCTGGTGGGGTTGGTGGCGGTAGTGGTGGTGGTTGTGCTGGTGGTGGGTTGGCGGTGGTAGTGGTGGTGGCGGCGCCTGTGGCGGTGATGGTCGCGGTAGTGGTAGTGGTGGTGTCGGTGGTGGTTGTGGTAGTGGTGATGGCTGTAGTAGCGGTGGATGCAGTGGTGGTTCTGGTGGAGGAGGACACTCGACATTACAGTCAATGAAAAAGACAATGCACGTCAATGACAGGACGCAAAACATGACGCCGAAATAAAAAGGGCTTCCAGATGCTTAGCTTGGAGGGGCACCAGGACACGAGAACTTCTCGCACTGTTCTCGTTTTTTACCCGGGGGTTTAGATCTTACTCACTCTCTTGTTGGCGATTATCTTGTTGTTGTTGTTCTTGTTGTTGATGTAACACTAACTAAATGGACTATTTCTCTGTTAATAATGCAAGGACTGTTATATTGTATACAATCTACAACATTTATTCGAAATCGAAGACCGTCAATCGACGCGTTACACTCCAAGGACTAATCAGTCCAAGTGTCATGGTAATTGGATAAGAAATAAAAAAAAATTAGCAATTTCTCAAATAGCGTCACCCTAAGAACAAGAAGAAGAAGAAGAAGAACAACAAGATTAGTTAACATTAGGGACCCGTTTCAGGCCCAAAAACGAGACTAGAGCGGGTGGTTGGCGGGAAGTTCTCGTGTCCTGATGCCCCTTCCAGATTTGCGGCATCTGGATGCCGATTTGTTTAAGAAATAAAGTTTTTTTTACCTAAAAAAAAATAAAAATGAATTATCCATTGTTTTGGAATGCCGCTTCGCTTTATCCCCCAAAAATGGACAACTCCTTTTGATTTGCAGTTATCTGAGTATTTTTTTTACATTATGGGTCTTTTGCTCTAGGTTCTTGTGCACTAGAATATTTTATCCTACCGTATAATGTCATCTGGGTTTTCATGTAGGAGAAATATAAAAACAACAAATTCCCTTAATTTTAAAAAATAATTAACATCGTTCCCAACCCGTTATGTCATTTTTTTTACATTAAGGGTTGAACGTTAACCCTTCATATAAAACAATTTACATTAAGGGTTGAGCGTAAACCCTTAATGTAAAACATTTTTACATTAAGGGTTGAACGTTAACCCTTAATGTAAATTTGTTTACATTAAGGGTAAGTTTTACATTAAGGGTTTCAACAAAGCTGTGTACCTGAAATACAAAGAAGTATTGTCTATGCCACGTCCTTCCTAGAAATCCTTTCTTAATGCCAATACATCGCCGTGACTTGACATTCGTATGTGTTTTTATGGATTATTGAACAAACATACTCGTTTACGGTGGTCTCCTTCACCGAATGGACTGTCACGCCGTCATATAAGTGAAATAACATTCAGTACGGCGTAAACAAAACAAAACTTGCTGACTGACTAAACAGATCCATAAGTAAATCGAATTATGCAACCATTGAATACATTGATAACAAAATATGAGCGACTGGCAATGCTTTCTTTTCAGCTAGGGTAAATTTAACTTCCATGTACAGTGTACTTCAGCTTAATATCCAACAGTTGCAAACAGAGTCAGCAAGAGTTTTGTGAACAATCTCCGAAGACCAATGACTGTGTACGTTGCATATGCATTGAGTCTATTGTCTTTTGAAAAAATCGTTGAGAGAAATAATGACATCAATGGTTAACTAACGTCAGTTAGAGACAATGATTATCGATCTTTAAAGGACAACTTATGGAGCTTTAAAGAACAGTTGAGAGTTTTACTCTGACTGCCATAGCTTTATTCAGATGTGGATTAAATACAGCACTTGTGTGTAAATGATAAATAGTTTTACGGAAGGAAGTAGAGCTAAGGAATGACAAACACTTCTCGTATCTTTGAATACTTGTTTTTAAACGTCTCGGTCTTCTTGCGTTCTGAATGGCCCACTTTTAAAACAATTAAGTATACGAATAACAATTTAGTTCAATTTTTCTAACCAGAATTGATTGTGAGGGTGAAAATAAAACATGAGCAGAACTTCAGTACGCTTCTTAGGAAACGTGTTATCTCGTGACCAGGTTTCCTCCACAATAGCGCTTTGTGGTTACAGTTGACAGCTAGATGGCACAATTGACATTTTGCCAAAATTATCTAGTTGTCAAACTTGACGTGTTGATATCTGTGTAAATATATATAGTTGCAACAGTTAGCGTCTTTCCTAGGATATCTGGTTGGCACATTTGGCGTCTTGGCAAGTGTTTCTGGATGTCATCAAGTTGCCGCATCTTGCATGTACAATCACTGATCAGTTTTAATGAGTAAGGACTATGTAAATATATCATGAACAAAATGACATCAAGAAGAGTGTAAAGCATAAATCAACCAAACAAAACTATGTCTGATGGCCCAGTGTGCGAAACAGTGTAGTTTGTATATAATATATAGCAAGTATTTCTCAGAAACTCAAGTACTATGTGAATATAATTAACAACCAACTATAAATTTTGGAAAGATTAAAAATCACAGACTTCACGTAATCTGGTTTAGGCTGGAATTTTTAGGACGTTTGCAAAGGGTCATCAGCAGACGAATTTGCTTTTGTATGATGCTTTGTCATTGGCTTACCCGGTGTCCTTGTTATTTTGCTTGGCATGGCGTTTATCCCCAATCGATTAAAAAAACAACAACGGTATCATGTGTATTTGTTTAATCAAACAACATTTCCTTACATTTGATAGACTTTTTAAATCAACATAATGCATTTTATAATATACCAGTTTACAGTTTGCCATATCAGGTAAACGGAAGTTAAACCAAAGCGAGGCTTTTGACCCAATTGTGCGATCAAAGTGACAGCTGCATGGAAGAATCACGTTGGGTGAAATTTT
>JAVFBZ010186144.1:0-14945 GCA_032466195.1 Katharina tunicata
CCCCCCCCCCCCCCCCCCCCCCCCCCCCACTACACGCTCTCAAATTGTACAGACTCTAGTTCAGACTGAGACCGTCGCGAGAATAAAACCACGACCCCTAAAGTCTGGCACCGAATCGCCAGGAATAAATGCGGACTACCTAGGCCCATCAGCCACCCAGCCGTGGGAATATAAGGTGGTCTAAATATTTCGTATAACATACATTTGCCTCACAAAGCGAGCGTATAGTCGATTTGTTTCCTTTCAGATAATCGATCTCCATAGCTTCCGTCTCTCTTTATACGACATCGCGTAAAGCACCTAACTTACTCCCATCTCCGGGTTTACGACTTGAAGTTCTCATTCGGGTAAGATAGAAAATACCAGTTATTTGCGCATACGCACCCAGATTAAAGTTTTTCAACAAATTCTGTTTGCCTAGATTTTAACAAGTTTTGAGTTTTTTTCATATATTAAAACAGTTCCCTTGAAATTAAAAAAATACCCAACGGCACAAGGCTTGTACGAGCCAAAAGAAGATCCGCCATGATTGGAAATCAACCTAAAGATGGTCGACCATTTTACCTCATATGAACCAATAAAACCATTTATCCCGCAGCTTTAATTTATCATATATGCAACAATTAAATATCTGTACCTCAAAGCTTGCCCAGAATTATCAGCAATTTAACACATCCTAATTTAGGTATTCTGGCAGAATTTTAGAGTTCACCTTATTTTAATTTTTAAACTTTAACACAACCTATTGATCTGGGGTGGAATTAACGAAAAGTCCCCAAATTGAGAAAAATATCTATAACTGATTTGATTCTGTGATAAAACAAAACACCTAATTTTTGGGTGCGTGTGTGAAAAAAACTATAATACGAACTGGTTCGTTTTAACTCATGTAATTTACTCTTTCGAGTACGAATGAAATGCTGTGCTGAAGCCTAACGATTCACTTTGACACAAAATATATTTTAAAAACCCCAGATATTTATACCAATAATGCTCAAAGTCTTGGATATATTGTGGAGCTGCCGGTAAAATGTGCTGGGTTTTAATCTTGTGGTAAACACAAGCTCATCAGAATAAACATCGCTTTTTTGGCTGTCTCTAAATGTTTAATGTTTTAAAGTGTTTAATAGGTCCCAGTGTATGAAAATATTACCTTCTGTATAGCCTTGGACTTAACAAAAACCTCGCGGCTAGCTGATAGGCGGATTTGTTGTTTTAACACGACTTAAGAGTCTCAAAAAGTTAAACATTGGTTTTTATTTGAGTTTAAGTTACTCGTGTAGAAGAGATCATCTCTATGTTTACTTAAAGAAGACGATATTAAGCATCAATATTATTTCCGCATATATACAATAAGAAATTTCATCCCTCACGGTGTTTTCCTAAACCTATCAAAATCAAATTTAGAAGCTTTCTATTCGAGCTATTTTTATGATACAGCCGTTTTTCCTTGTCGTTTTCTTGCGAATTGTAATTTCCGGAATTTTAGAAGATATTTTTTGAATATTTTACCACCCTCTCTTGGCGCCTATCGGATTAAAGCGAAATTCGAATCTCTGTTCTAATTCATATTGTGAGAATCTAAAACTTCACGTTGTTGGACTATAACGATTTGCCGCTGTCTGCAAAATCTTTTTTAGAATTTAACTGCGCAAATATCACCTTTCAACAGCAAGTTCATTGCAATTTTTTTGTATATGCGAGAAGAAATCGTGAGAGAGAGAAAACAAATCACCTGTTCACGGCGCTCAATTTATTTTGGATGTAGGGTTGACTGGCGGAACGATTTTGTATAATTCTTTCAAAAATAGAAAACAGACAATGTTATTCATATATATATTTCTATTGAAGTTCTTAATCATTGTATAAAAATAAATCGCTGAGTTTTGATATTGCTTCTTGTGTCATAAATCATAGGTTACTACGCAAAAAAAATGGGTGTTTTCTCTGCCGAAAACATAGTTCTTGTTTTTTATAAGTGATTTGGGTTTGATAACGGTGATATACTCTAAATAACAAACATTATAATATCCTAAAAGTTTCATCTAAACAGGCCTAGCTTATAAATAATTTTTTTTTTTTTTTTTTGACATTGCATTTATTGAACAATTGCATCAGCTTCATATATAGAAAACTCAAACTCATAGTTATTCCTGATGATGGCATAACTTGACGCCGAAATATAGATTTGTTTGTTTGTTTGATTGGTGTTTAACGTCGCACTCAAGACTATTTCACCTATATGACGACTTGTTATAAATTATTAATTTGATGTGCCGATGTATGGTGGAAAACCGGAAAGAAACCTCGTAAATATCACCCCGCGAACTCCGCAGCCACCGGAGAACTTCCCTTTTATACCTAAGGTCCACAGGGGGGATCCCAAAATATAGAGATATCACAATGAACTTAATCTTCAGAGTTTCCTTCGTATAATTCTATGTTAATAATGTAAATAATGAAGACACTCTATGTGCATACAAAAAAACACTCAGCGCTTAAAATTACAAACGAAGTGTTTCAAAATACACAGTTAGGTGTTTAAACGAATATTATGTTGATGATGTGTTTTGTTTAAAAGCATTTTTAAAACATTTGAGTGTTTATTCGACAAAAAATGTTTCTCATTATTGCAGTGAGGTTTTTTTTATTGAGACAAAAGAGCGTTTTATTAGAATATAATAGTGTTTATAAAAGTGGGCAACAAAATCTGTTTATAAACTGTTTTGCATAGTATTTATTTGTTTACAGTAAAACTAGTCTGTGGTCCTTCTAGAGACTTATTGCCTTGAAGCGTTTTGTCGGAACAGAATGCCAAAGTGGCTACTTAGACAGCGCCGAATCAGGGACGCAAAGTAGTATCTTTTCAGTTCCAATATAACCCGAATCATGGTCTAGTTTTTGTTATCTTCTTTTTGTGTAAGTAATTCCAAAGACCAGTATCTGGCATATAAATGTACGTGATGTACTGCGCTTCTTTGTTAATATTTGGAAAAGTAATGATGATCATGCGTCGATAAATAGCTTAGCGGTGTGCCAGTTGTTGAATAATCTGATAGTTTAAAGAACAGGAAATAGCGAATAAATGATTTTGTAATAACTTGTGGATTGTCTTGAGGCATCTAAGTCAACATGGCGGGCTAGACTAAAGCCACGTGACCTGTTGTATGCTCGACACTCTCCACGCAAGGGGACTTTGGATTGAAAGATGAAAGAAATCGCCCAGATTCCAAGTCACGTTATTAAATTCAAAAATTGTTTCATTAAACGATGGCAGATTAGGGAGAGAGCAACTTGTGAGAATTTATCGAACGCTGTGTGGACATCTGCCAAAGCTTCTTAAAAATCATATCGGAGACATTTAGCTGAATTTTAGCTCGGAATTTCTCAAATCGGTCAGATGGTTTTCGTACCGCACCACGCTATCACCAGCCAATATTCTGTTTGCTCGTACAATCAGTTGAGGCTTTTCTTCTTTATTTAGCAGAGACCAAAGCCAAATTTCGTAATTCTTGCGTCAAAAAAGATGACGTATTTTTGTTGTGTTGGATTTTAAAGGCAATCCGCTAGGCTGTAAGACCTGACCCATCTTGAATGAAGTTTTCCACATAGATTTTGAGGAGTAAAAAAGACTGGGAATATCTACACAATTCAGTGCTGAATCGTTAGTTGTGCAAAACTGTGATAACATGTGCTTAATTTCACAAAATAAAATTTAAATTTAAAAAAAGAAGTCCTTGTGTTTCAGAAAATGACTTTGGCATGTTTGTTTGTTTTGAGTGTTTACGGTGTACTTAAGGTTATTTTTGTCACATGACGGCGTGTCAGCCAAAAGGGTGATGGAAACCGTCCGAAACGACCCTGGTCAACATAAAGCCACAACAGCTAGTACATTTACAGGTGAAAAACAGCACACCTGTACAAATCAGCTTCCTGATGCCCCCTAAGCTCAGACAATCATGACTATAGAATATGTTTATTAAAATTCAAAAGTTGAAATCCATAAGAAACTTGTTCTTGTGTTTATCTTTCCGGCTTTTAAATGCCACTCAAAGAAGTTAACAAATTAATAGCTTTTCTATAGGGCCTTTAGTTTATTTTTAAATCATTGGGTTTGTAAACAGATCTTATATAATGTTAACAACTGTAAAATGTTTTTTAAAAAAGGCAACAACGTATTTTGTTATTATGTGTCTGAAAATTCATAAATGTTCAAACGTTAAAATCACAAAAAATTCACTCAAAGTACTAAAAACAGAAACTTTAAATTTATAGCGTTCTTAAATCTACAATTTGTTATTAAGTCATTAATTTCGTGAACAGATCTTATTTTATTTAAACAATTGCTGGAGTGTGTGAGTTAATGTTTTTAAAGAATCAAACACATTTTGATTTTTTTTTTTATACTCGGTGTCTGAAAATCCCAAAATGTTCAAACGCTGAGCAAAGCGACCACGATTTGTCGACTGGCCTTTTGTTAACACAATAACGATGACTCTCTTACCTAGAGTTCAGATTTGTTTACAATGAGTAACTGTTAGTCAACTGAGGCCTGGTGTTTTAACTCATCTGTGGAAACCGTGAACTGTCATTGTAAATTTACAGAGATAATTGGAGAAGGGGGTTTCTATCGACAGTTAGATACTCCAGTCAAAACATCAAATATGACTAACCTGAATATACATGTGCGCTTTCTTTAGAATAAAATCAGTGCACTAATTGGTATAGGCTTCTTTGAATGTACGAATATTGTACAGCGGTAAAAAATTACCGTACTAAAAAAATAAATAAATAAATAATAAATAATAAATAATAAATTAAAAAAATAAAAATAGAAAAAAAATAAAAAAATAAATAAGTAAATAAATAAATAAATAAATAAATAAATCAATCAATCAATCAATAAATAAACTAATAAATCAATAAATATAATAAATCAATAAATACAGTTGCCGGTAAAAGGCTTTAACATGTAAAGAAGAAAATATAGGCACCGCAATGGGAAACAGACTCTTGCAGTCCTCTTAATATAATTAATTAAAGTGATGGATCTTATTATCTTATTTTTAACACGAAAGATGCTCCGAACGTTTCACTTGTATGGAAGATGGAATTAAGAACAGATTCCATATATACTTTTGTTGATTTTAAACTTCCGACATTCTGCTACGAAGTTAGTCTTTATAGTCAGTTATACGTGGCCACATTCGAAAAAAGAAATTTGCTGAGACATGAGCAACATCTACACTATTTCTGCTATATAGATCATATATTGGTTCAAGCCACATATATGTTTTTCTATATTAGAAAGGTCTGGACATACACAATTTACCGAAAAATAAGCAAGCAAACAATGAAACAAAATAAAAAAAACAAGAATTGGACCATTAATATTTTTCGAAGATGTAGTAAAGTTACATCTGCAAGAATAGTCTATATTTAAATCATCTGGTACCGTAAATAACTAAATAAGTTGTTTTTATTTATAATTGAAAAAAAACTGAACCATGTCGATTGAGGAGCACAGATGTTTGGATTAGCTCCCCTGAAAACAACCACAGACAAATCAGCCTCTCTCTCGTCTATCAGCACCATTGGCCGTACACTGTAAATAGGGAAGACACATTTTATGTGCATAAAAATAAACACTCAGCTTTTAAAATTAAAAGCGAAGTGTTTAAAAATACAAAGCAGGATTTTAAATGTAAAAAAAATTGTTATGACGTGTTTTGTTTTAAAGCCCTTTTAAAACCCTTGAGTGTTAAGTCTACAAAAACTGTTTCTCTTAACTGCGTTAAGGTGTTTCCATTGAGACAGAAGAGCGTTTTATTAGAATAATAGTGTTTATAAAGTGGGGACAAAATCTGTTTATAAAGTGTTTTGGTTTGAAACACTTTTTTTACAGTGTAGAAGTAGAACGACTAGTAAAACTTGTGTCTTTTAATAATTCTTGAAAACATTGTGAACATAAAGCACGTCGAGCGAGCGTCAAGTAGGGCCAACATTAAAAACGAGAACTGTGAATAAACTAACAAAGTGTATACCCGCGGAAGTGCAGAACACCAAGTCGTTGATATGCAATTAGATGTTTTAAGAGGTACCCGATCGATACGCTCAATGTGATTCGCGATCCGTCGATCCACTTTGGCATTCCGCGGCACGGCTCTAAACAAATCGTCAAACTTGAATAAAAAAACAAGACGTAAACCAGATCGGCGCCGAAGTGTTGAATATACACGAGAAGTGAAAATTTACATAGCACGACCCTCTTCGGCGCGTTTTCACAACTCCCATCTTGACTTTATGTAAAAAACAGTGGAAAACATCCGCGTCGAATGGGAGAGAGGGAATGCATTTGCGGTGTCCTATAAACTAGACACCTCCTTAAATATACACAAACTAAATTTCTCGAAGTGTCTTCACAAATTCCGGACCCTCTTAAGCCCAATTACAACAATTGGGCGCGAAATCCCCGGATGACTCTACTAATGGTGTTACGTGTAGTCATGCGAGTATCCAGCGAGAGTTGTTCCGGTCTGATAAATAAAATTATGTCATCCTTTTGTTCGAACGTTTCAAATTATAAACCTGTCGGCAGATTTCCAAATAACGCGATTTATATGAATGTTTAGGCTTGAAATGGCTTGAAATGAATATTATCTTTACATGATGAGTCTGTTCTGTATGTACGTTTTTGGCTTGCGAAAAAACATACAGTAGAAAATAAAAAGGTTGGCAGAGAAATCAAGATCTATTGGGTATTTTACGCAATCAGCATTATATAGGCAGGTTGTAACGCTGATTGCGAAGTTATAACTGAGTGATGTTTAATCAAAAGAGAAAAAATGAACATGGAAGAAAAACAGAGAGCGACCTATATAAGCATATCCATGGCTGTAAAAACAATCTGTTTCGTTATAAACAGATTTTTTCCCCACTAAAAACGCTTTACTGTCTCAATAGAAAAACTTTAATGCATTAAGAGAAACACTTTTTTGTGGACTAAACGCCCAGGTGCTTTTAAACAAAAACGCTTCATAAACATATTTAAAAGTGTTTTTGTAAAATCAGTAAAGCGCTACATTTAAAACACTGCAGTGTTTCATTTAAGAACATTAACGTTAAACACTCGGTGTTTAGTAAAGTGATAGTATGACCAAAGTGTTTGTTTTAAAGCGCTTAAGTGTTTAGTACGCAAAAAAGTGTTTTTATTGAGACAGAAAAGCGTTTTATTATAATAATAATGTTTTTAAAGTGGGGACAAACTATGTTTATAATGAAACATATTTTGTTTACAATGATGGATGTGAAGAATTTGGAAAGCAAAAAAATTTACTAACCTCCTTGGCTTTCGGACCTCAATTATGATAAAGACACGAGGCATGGGCGGTAAATTGACTATAGAATTTTAGAATATATTGGAAAAAAAAACATTTTGATGTTTGGTGTTTAATCGATGAAAAAATATGGTGAATTTGAATCAACTTTTCATTTGTGTTTAAGGGATAAGCTATGAAAGAGTGGTGGTGATCGATTGATTGATTTGTGTTTAACGCCGTGCTCAAGACATTCCACTCAATTGGCGGCGGTGTGTTCCAACATTACAGAGTGGCAGCATCACAACAAACTATATCAAGTCACTTGTGTTAGCTCTGTCGGAAGGATAATGTTCCTCCAGTGCTAAGAATGACAGCATAAAAAATATAAGCTTTAAACATTCTGCCCATATCCAGAAGGCCTGAGACGCTTCAAGTGTTGCACATACAGTAGCTCTGTTGGATAGATAATGTTCCTCCAGTGCTAAGAATGACAGCATGAATTATTCGGCCCGTAGCCAGAGGGCCTTAGACGCTTCAAGTGTTATACGTACAGTAGCTGTGTTGGAATGATAATGTTCCTCCAGTGCTATGTAGGCCTACGACAGAATGCATATACGCTCGAAACATACTGACCTGTCATTTGATGTTAAAAATTAATTTTAATTTATTTTATTTCAGTAGATTGTTGCGTATTAAACAGAGATAGTTACGTTTAAAAAAAAAACCATATAAATAAACCTATTGACAGTTTATGTCTGGTGTATTTCATTAAACATTTTAAAACAAAAATTCAATATGTATATGCTTAATTTATGAAAGCATATATTGTTTTAATTTCAAGTCGAACTTTGTCCAATTTTTTATATTTTAATTCCATTTTTAATTATACAGTTGCCACATAACGTGGTCGTGGGGCTACTGTAAAAACAACGTACGCAGATTTATTTCAAGATTTTAAGAAGACTAATTTTTTTATCAATTAGCTGTGAAGCGTTTGACTTCAATTTCGACAAATGTACTCAGTAGTGTACAGCTTATTTCCGAAGACGCCGTGGATCGCGTTATCTCACATGGATCATTCTCTCTGGATGTGTATGAGAGTAACGGCCGCTGTTCAAACAAGTGCGTGGCCTATGTGAACCTTGATTCAGATATTGGCTGCAAGTTGCAGCTATTCCAGTTATTGTTGAGTAAACAATATTGCCGATGATGAGGAGGGCATCTTTAAGAACTTTCTCCTATCCAGGTCAACATGATTTAGCCTTTAATCTTCGGGCAAATTTCCTGTGCTTTGTTTGGGCCATATTTCAGAAAATTATGTTACATCCCAAAGCGCCTGCTCAGCGCGGACTTCGAGATGTGAACGATTCCGAATAAACTCTGTTATTATGTTCGTACAAACATCACAAATACAAAGGCAAACAAATCTTCGCCGGGAGGCGTGATCGAAATGACTTGCTATATGCGATATTGGTAAACTTTCTTCTGACAGACAACACGAGAAATTCAACAATAGACTTCACTTGCTCGCGCTAGCCAAGAAACCTGCAAGTTCCATTGAGGCGCATGCGTAAACACATGGGAAGGAACCAATGGGTGAGCGTCTCACGAAGCAGAACGAGATCACGTTCCAGTGTTGGACACATTATCCCTGTTAATCCAATAAAAGACTGAAGCTTGTAAATTGTCCACCCGTGGAACTCTAACTAGTTAATAATTTCGTGGGAAAATAAAAGAAACTTGAATTTGGCATAACCGTGCCGGTCATAACTGAAGCTTTAGGACTTGGGCTTAGAAAGTTATAGCATTGTCTTTGCACAGATCATATTGTTGATACAAAGTCGGTTAGCAACAACGGGGGAACCTCGCAAGAGCTCGCGAAATATGGATAAGGATTTAATGCTACTCAAAACGACCGAGCATCCTTTATTTAGCGAATTCGCCAATCTGCCTTTTTGTCACGTTTAAGAATACCTTTCACTTCGGAAGATTTTTTTCACACGGCTAAACAACTGGCTAATGTTTGTTGCGCGATCAAGAACGGGCAGGGTCCATTTTACGATTATATAACTCAACAAACATACAAATATCTGGAGTAGTTCCTATGTTTTGAATGGCGTGTCGTCAACTTATTTAACACAATTTAATGCATATAACAATTTTTTCACGTTAAAAGGAACATTTTGACAGAAGCAGACGAGTAGATGCGTTAGCTTTACAAATAAACCTAAAAAAAAATAGAAGCCAACGGGAAAAAGAACAGCAGACTCTCACTGTCTTACTGTATGTATACTCTCGCAAGATTATAGACCATTATAGGATTATTAGCTTTATTTTTAATTCGCTCAGTTCACACAGCTCAATGGATGAACGAACCCCGTCAACAACACTGCATGGAAGTCGGCTTCAAACAAAACAAATCGGCTTCACGATGCTAATTGAGCGGAGAGAATCGGGGTAAATGAAACTTCCGGAATTTTAGAGAATTAGCAGATTGCATATAGAAGTTTCGCGTTTGTCTTACACTGTAGGCCTTAACAGCCATTACGTTTTATTTTTATCTAATTTATATGTTTAGATATTTTTTTATTCACCAAGTACGCAATGAATTCTGGTTACAAAATAATATAAATGGCGGGAGTTAAGTTCAATAAAATCATCTTCTATCCTAAAAAACATCAAGTCGGTAGATAACATAGAATTATGCCCATGTGGTAGAAAAAAATAGTACAAAGACTAATATATATTTTTTTTGTATAAATGTAGAAAAAGAAAATTGTGCTTACCCCCACCGGGATTAGAACTCGGGTATCTGGCCAGCAGAGTATATACATGCACACAAACTATATACAAAATACCGAGATTTTTCGGTTTACAATGCTATTGATGGAAAAGTAAAGGAAACAAACAAACTATATACACAGCAATTTATGAGAAGTATAGGCCTACAAGACGTTAGTATATAATCTTCAAACTTCTGGAGACCAGGGGGGGTATTTAATCATAAAATAATAAGATGGAGACGAAACCTTTATTTCGTTACAATTAGCATTAGCCAACATCCTATCAGTGAACATAAAAAAAAATTAGTTCTTTGGGGTATTATATATTTTATCACCAGCTATACACTCAGCGAAAATATCAATAAATAAATGATTCTCAAATGTATAAAACGCCTCAGAATGTATCCTTTGCATACGTTTTCAGATTCATATGTTATTTGTTTTAAGTCGATGTTAAAAACAAGAATTCAAAATAAGTAATACAGTATATATGAGGTCATTTGAAAAGTTATTCAAAGTGTAATCAAAATTGAAAAAATATTTGACTTTTTATTGTTTATTTGGCCTTTTTTCTTTATTTTAAGAATAAATCTTTGTGAACGAGTGACCGTTAGAGGAGCTATATAACTAAGCTTCTTTGAGTGGCATTTAAGAGTTGGATACATATAACGCGAAAGAGGACTTTGTATGAATAACAAATCGTATTCAAGTCTTTAGTCATATAACTTGCTTTATGGGCATTTAAAAGATGATGTACTGATAAATAATAATACAAAACTTTATGGATTCCAACTTCTTCATTTATTGACTCAACGTTTCAATGTCTATTATGGCATCGTCAATATGCTTAAGAACGATGTCAGAATAGACAATGAAATTATTTATACTCATTTACATGAAAACGATATCTGGGTTGAGATAGAAAGGCTGTTTCCTATAAATTAAGAAGTGTGTTTGTTATCAATACAAAGTCTCTCTACGCCTTCCAGAACTATAAATTATCTACTTGGTAAAGGGAGAAGGGTATAAAATGTCATGACCTTTTGTGGAGTTAGTGCTAATTACATTAACGTACACACACGTGAAAGAAACGCGATGTCATTTTCTCCAGGTTTGACGGACTCGTGTCATTCCTAGCATTGCCGGCGACATTTCCTCTCTCAGAGGGTAAATCTCCCTCGTTGACTCCATGGTCACGGGGGAAACGAGCGATGTCAACAGCGACCCGTGTGAAAGCTTTGGCGTCGGTCTGGGGAAAGGGGGGCGAAACGTCACGGCGAATGTGTTTCTCTGGCCTGGAAGTCCTCCTCTCAAACACCTTTCCTAGCCAGACTTCGCGCCTCGAGACAGTAACAAACCGAGCACTGTTTTACAAGTGAAAAGAATTTTAGCAAATAATTTGTTCGTGTCAAAACTAAAATCCGTTAACGCGTCTACGTGTCCTACACAGCTTTAACGCTGTAGCTTCTCTGTGACGCATCGCTGACGTCACGCTCATAGGCAATCAACGAATGCTCACGACAAGCCTCTAAAACACCTGTGATGTTTCTTCCCACAATAACTATTTTAATTATGTGAACAATAATCTGAACAGATTCCTTAACTTTTTGTGACGATAAACGCCAAATTATCAGCGAAACAATGAACATGTTGTTCTTTAACTTATAAATTTCACATTGGAAAAAACAGGTGTTGAATTTGTATGTTTTTCTTAAGTTTAATAATTACGAATGTGACACGGTCTAATGTATTTACAAATACACTTAGAAGATAAGAAGTTTTGTTCGAAAATCGTTTGTAATGCCCTTTTAAATAGCTTTCTGAATTGTTGTATTATTATTGTACAACTATAAACTGAAATGTTTTATTGTTATTGTCTGTTGCCAATCTATAATCCTGTTTTGTCTGTTTTGGTGAAAATGTATATTTGATTTGATTGGTGTTTAACGTCAGGGGTATATCATCTATAAGACGACTTTGCATTGCCGGTGTATGGTGGGAAACCGGGTAGAAACCTCGTATACCTAGTTGCGAACTCCGCAGCCACCGGAAAACGTCCCTAATATACATTAGGTCTACAGGGGGGATCAAATCTATTCCGGGTACAGTGAAAGGGACTCCTTTGCCCAAAGCTCAACCACGGAGCCACGGCACGGCCCCCTGAACATGAATCAGTTGCCTATATAAGCACCCTATCAGAGTTACATTTGTTATATTCTCGTTCTAAAGCAAATCTGAAACGGTATGCTTTTTTATTTAACGGAAGTTAGTCTTACCACACTTATATTGTTACTGTTTATGTTATGTGGCCTTCGAGCTAAACGGCATCAGAAAGCAGATTTGTAGCGTCTTCTTTGTTGCCAGCTTCGCTTAGGGCGGTTCCCGTCATCCATTTGACTGGCACGCCGTCATATAAGAAAAAAACCACCAGGAAGTAAGTAGAGTTATTTCTTTGTGAATTTAATCAAGAAAAATCGCTGGCATACTTTGCTTTATCACAACTATATATATCGATTACTCTGTTTTTATTTTAGAAAAAAAAATTGTTTTTGAAGTAAGTCTATAAATAAAGTTGATAGGCTGTGTGTGTACAGCAGGTTCTCGCGAAAAACTGTTTTGTTTTAAGGGTATTTCCATATGTAATGAGACACCTGTATAGTGGTCATTTCATGTCATACGGACGATGCCTTCTTAAAATTTACCACAACGAAGTATGGAGCTGTTAAATAATATGGAACTTTATACACTGACAGAAATGGATGGTAATGATTGTGTCAATTATTCATTGTTATAGAAACACAAACAAGATGGCATGGATAGTCCACCTTACAGGTTTCTGTTTAATGCGACTCAAAACTCGAAACTTTCTACACACTTGGGACGCATTTTTGTTTATAAACTAGTCCATACTAGTTATCTATTAAGACTGTTTTATAGGGCTTCTGCTCGGTATAATTGATCAATCAGCCAGTGACATCCGTGTCAAAATATCCCATTCAGCTGACATTTTTTTCACTTTGGAAATACATTTGAATCATTACTTGAAAAGACACCTGTCTTTCACATGTTTGGTTTATTTTTTGCTGTTCACTTAATAAAGAACAATTATAAGATCACAACAGACTGTTCCACATTACTTGGAGTCAGTAGGCCTGAGGTGTTAAACTTGTTCAAAAGTGTACAGTGCCGCGTCATTCCAAGAAAATGACAAGTGGGGCGTTGGGGTCATTCCGAGAAAACTGAAAACTGCAGCTTTGGGTTATTCCAAGAAAGATGAATACTGGAGCTTTGGGTTATTCCAAGAAAGATGAATACTGGAGCTTTGTGTTATTCTAAGAAAGATGAATACTGGAGCTTTGGGTTATTCCAAGAAAGATGAATACTGGAGCTTTGGGTTATTCCAAGAAAGATGAATACTGGAGCTTTGGGTTATTCCAAAAAAGGTGAATACTGGAGCTTTGGGATATTTCAAGAAAGATAAAAATACCGGAGCTTTGTGTTATTCTAAGAAAGATGAATTCTGGAGCTTTGGGTTATTCCAAGAAAGATGAATAATGGAGCTTTGGGTTATTCCAAGAAAGGTGAATACTGGAGCTTTGGGTTATTTCAAGAAACATAAAAATACCGGAGCTTGGTGTTATTCCAAGAAAGATGAATACTCGAGCTTTGGGTTATTCCAAGGAAGGTGAATACTGGAGCTTTTGGTTATTTCAAGAAAGATAAAAATACCGGAGCTTTGTGTTATTCCAAGAAAGATGAATACTGGAGCTTTGGGTTATTCCAGGGAAGACGAATACTGGAGCATTTGAGTTATTCCGAGAAAGATGAATAATGGAGCTTTGAGTTATTCCAAGAAAGATGAACACTGGAGATTTGGGTTATTCCAATAAATACGAATAACGGAGCTTTGGGTCATTCCAAGAAAGCTGAAACTGAGAGCTTTGTTATTCCAAGGAAGATGAATACTGGAGCTTTGGGTTATTCTAAGAAAGACGAATACTGGAGCTTTGGGTTATTCAAAGAAAGCTGAAACTGGAGCTTTGGGTTATTCAAAGAAAGCTGAAACTGGAGCTTTGTGTTATTCCAAGGAAGATGAATACTGGAGCTTTGGGTTATTCCAAGAAAGATGAATACTGGAGCTTTGGGATATTTCAAGAAAGTTAAAAATACCGGAGCTTTGTGTTATTCTAAGAAAGATGAATACTGGAGCTTTGGGTTATTCCAAGAAAGATGAATAATGGAGCTTTGGGTTATTCCAAGAAAGATGAATACTGGAGCTTTGGGTTATTTCAAGAAACATAAAAATACCGGAGCTTGGTGTTATTCCAAGAAAGATGAATACTGGAGCTTTGGGTTATTTCAAGGAAGATGAATACTGGAGCTTTGGGTTATTTCAAGAAAGATAAAAATACCGGAGCTTTGGGTTATTCCAAGGAAGATGAATACTGGAGCATTTGAGTTATTCCGAGAAAGATGAATACTGGAGCTTTGGGTTATTCAAAGAAAGATGAATACTGAAGCTTTGGGTAATCCCAAGGAAGATGAATACTGGAGCATTTGAGTTATTCCAAGAAAGATGAATACTGGAGCTTTGTGTTATTCCAAGAAAGCTGAAACTGGAGCTTTGGGTTATTCCAAGGAAGATGAATACTGGAGCTTTTGAGTTATTCCGAGAAAGATGAATACTGGAGCTTTGGGTTATTCAAAGAAAGATGAATACTGAAGCTTTGGGTAATCCCAAGGAAGATGAATACTGGAGCATTTGAGTTATTCCAAGAAAGATGAATACTGGAGCTTTGTGTTATTCCAAGAAAGCTGAAACTGGAGCTTTGGGTTATTCCAA
>JAVFBZ010186154.1:0-14943 GCA_032466195.1 Katharina tunicata
GACTTAACCTTGCGAATCGAAACATTGCGATTGGCCGCCTCTAGTTAGGTGAATCGCAGTCGGAAGTCGCACGGCACTTGAACGTCAGGCAGAGCACTATTTCACATCTTTGGAACAGGTTTCAGCGATTCCAATCTGCAGAAGACCAGCCGCGAAGTGGTAGACATCGCATAACAACTTCAGCACAAGATCGCTACATCCGGGTCCATCACTTGCGTCACCGAACTACTACAGCAACGAACACAGGTGGGCAAGTACCTGGTTTGAGGCGGGTGTCTGCACAAACCATTCGGCACCGGCTTTGAGAAGCTGGTTTACGGGCTAGAAGACCGTACGTTGGCCCCGTTTTGTAACGCCAACATCGACGTTTACGCGTTTGCTGGTGCACGAATGTACAGGGCTGGAACTTGAGAAACTGGCGGCGTGTATGGTTCAGCGACGAGTAACGTTTCCTTTTATAGAGACATGATGGATGACAACGCGTTTAACAGTGGAATGCCTAGAGGATGAGAACATTAATGTGTTGCCATGGCCATCAAGTTCGCCAGATCTTAACCCTATTGAGCATCTTTGGACAGACGTTTAAGCCAGGGTAACCCAGCGCCTCAGACGCTTCCGCAACTGTCTCATGCACTGCATGAAGAATGGGTTATGATTCCACGTGCCCGGATTCAAAGGCTCATTAAGTCTATGCCAAGGAGGTG
This sequence comes from Katharina tunicata, assembly GCA_032466195.1. Classification (NCBI taxonomy): domain Eukaryota; kingdom Metazoa; phylum Mollusca; class Polyplacophora; order Chitonida; family Mopaliidae; genus Katharina; species Katharina tunicata. The sequence goes on from JAVFBZ010186154.1 coordinate 705, forward strand.
TCGCGCAGTGATTGCAGCACACGGTGGCCACACAAGGTACTTAATTCCGCGCCCCCGTGCGGCGCTTTACGGTGACAAATACGCCTCCGCTGCCGTCGGTCCATATCGAGAACATTACCACATAAATCTACCAACTTTAACTGTGCTACCCCCAAAATTTACTGAATTATCCCGCTTGGTATTAAAGAGATAATTATTTTAATATTTTGCCTATGCGTCTCTTTTGACAGAGTATATTTCCAAGTTTTATATACTTTGCTTTAAATGCATTTCAAGCTTTTGATGAACTAACATTGCAGCATTGAGCATTATGAAATATTTTTGCTAATAATTTGCTAAGGATTATGAGAACCTGTTTTAATATATTGTTTTGTCTGTTTGTTTGATTGGTGTTAAACGTCGCACTCAAGAGTATAAATATATTGTTTAACATGTATTCCCTATATTTCCAAGTTTAAACTATTTTGCTCTAAATTTCTTCCAGCCATTTGTTGCACTTACAGTGTAGAGTTTAAGGGAACATTGATCTGCCAAGAAAACACAAACACTGCTGTTGAACCACATCAAGTATGGTCCTCGTATACAACGTCAGTAGCCGTTGAACCAATAATTCAGGCAGACGGAACCTCTGAATTACATCTCATCCGGAATTTCATCGATTCTTTGATTAGGTTTAAATTGTTTTAAACGTGTAGCTTCCAAGAGTAGTAATTATTTATTTAAGAGAATTCCGCTCCCCGAATTGATGAGAATCTCGGGAACGAATATAAGTAAATTGCGATCAAGGGAATGTTTAACGAACTTACATTAACTAATGTAAACACAGACCCTAACACAGACCCCAACACATCCACACTATATAATTGACAACGTTCATGTGGTTTATAATTTAACAAACATTCGGTTTAGTTCAAATAGGAAACAACTGAATGTGAATAGAGTTCATGTCAAAGATATAAGGTTGTCTAATACTAGTCCATCCTTCTCGGGATGTTAGGGAAGGTTTCAGATGGCTTCCTAATTCGCGGGTGTTTTTTTTTTTTTGTTCGAGGATTCTGCCGGGTTTTCCATCGCTTACCGGCAACGCAAAGTAGTCATATAAGTGAAATATCCCTGTACTGCGGTAAACACCAATCAAATAAGTACATAAGTTCTCAGAATTGTCTGTTTTCGATAGTATCGTTTTCAAAAATTAAGTCAAATCCATTAGATTTTAATTAAATTCAATAAGACGTTCTATAGAACATGAAAGTAGGCCTAATTGACATACCTTTTAATGCTATAGCTTTATGATATTTTTCCAGAGAGATAGTGTTTACGTTTACGTCTGGTTAGTCAGTGTCAAAACGTATAGCTGGGATTTCTGATCGGTTCCCAACCTGCACAATTTGTTGCACTATTAACTGGTGGGGCTTGTAAATCAACCCAACAATCAATCAATCAATATAAAATTTTTAAGAATGGACACTCCATCCTCCGTATCGATGCATTGGTGTAGTCTATTCGATGCTTTATATCTAAATGTAACGGTTTTAACTTATAAGGCTTTGGCTCTTCTTTTTGTCGAGATCTTCTAAACATTCTGTCAACATTAAAGTTTTAATAAAACGGGAATCACAACCATAACAAAGTTATCAAAAGTCCAATGGTTCAGTAAAACAGGACGGCGGTTTTGCGTGTTCGCCAATCCTCAGTTCAAATACGAAATAAATATACTGTTTAAACCAAAACAGGAGTCCGGCTGCCAGTTTATCAGAATTGACAAAGAACAGGTGGCATTCGTTTCTTGTAAGTCTGCTGGTTTTGGCGGTCTTCATTCGCAATCAGTTTAAAGCAAATCCCTCAACTGTTTTTCGTTTTTGTTTTATTTTTTTGTCGACATACTTTCATAACTTACACAACTAGATAATTAAAGAGCAAAAGCAGGTTAAATCGTCTTCGTCTGATGTTCAGATATCCGGTTCCTTCATGGTTTAAGCTGGTGCGAGGAACGCGTCTTGCAAATAATGATCATCGAAGTTTAGACAGGCCTAGATGACGTCACTCTATGTTGTATGTTAAAAAAAACGCTTTTAAAATGTGATAAGATCGGTAACATGATTTCTTTCCTTACTGATTGTATTTCATTGCTTGAATCCATTGCGATTTTAGGGGTTTTTGGTTTAGCTGGGAAATCAACCACGTAAATCTCCAGTGGAGCTTTCCACTTCTTTGTACAGTTTTTCAAACAAAAGGAGCGCCACAGGGCTATTTAGATTAGATCTATCAATTCACTCCTAACTTTCATGGATTACTTGCATCGATTCTGTCCTTAGCCATGGTCAAAAAAATCTGCTTTTTGGAAAATTGGCTTCGGGTAGTTGCTAGAATAATTTACCGTGGACACCCTACATTAGTTTGATCGGTTAATCCCATCCATTGTAATCGACGTCCACTTCCGCCATTTGGCTCGTTGGTTCGAGTCGGCCCTAAGCTACAATCAGTCAGTGTGACTAGTGAGAATAAAAGTGCTTTCCTGCGCCAGTTAGCCTAACGCTGCCTTCATTTAAGTGGAATATTTTGTAGCAAAACAACAAACAAACTAAACAGTATTCGTGTAAAATATCTACAATCTACAGTTCAGAGACATATTACTGCCGGAGATTCGGTGCCTGACTCTGAGAGCAGTGTGTTCGATTCCTAAATGAGCCCAGCCTGCAAAGTTTCTGGATTGGAATCTGTTCAATCTAAGAGAGCGTTGTCCCTAACAAAGGAAATCACTGTTCAAAGGCGTATTGTTTATTAATTCACAACAACTCGGGTTGCCGTTGAACAAATATCATTTGACGAATTTTACTAATTACAGTGGCCCTGATTAAGGTTTGTCGTATTTTTATGGTGGTATAGTTTATTTCAAATGATACATCGGGGTCCGAGGTTATACAAACTTTAGTATACTCAGGTCGGAGTCTGTGCTCAAAGTCTTGAGATCGTACTCCCCTGTGTTGTTCTTAAAATTTGTGGTTATAAAACGCGTTGAACATCCACACAGCCGAGTTCAAAATCAAGGCATATTTCAGCCGCTTGAGCTCGCTTTTGTGAAGCTCTTCATTGTAGGAGGTAGAAAGACGTTACACTGTTGTTGTTGTTTTTGTTGTCAGCTGCTTTGAAAGCATTTTTGCATGCCACGGAAAACAAGTTGGTACCATGTTCAAGAATCGAACGTTTTCGTACTCCGTTGAGCACGGTAGGTGTACTCAACTTTTTTTATAACTTTCAATTTAGTGCATCGTTCCGGAATCGACTCAGTTGAGCACGGAATCAGTCCATGAGTAGACTCAAGGACTTTTAAAAACTTGGCTTCGGAGCTTCCTTTAGTGATCCAATTCATTATTTATTTACGTGGGTCCCTCTCTGGAAAAAATCCCTAAGAGCTTAGAGATAGTGGAACACTAACATTGATGATGTAGCCAAATTGCTGACTTGGGAAGCGTATGGAGTCCTTTTTGTGTTCTGTAAATATCCTTTCTAGGTTTGTTTCTTGCCAGCGTCGTTGATGGTGGCTATATTCAACGATCGGGCTGCTACGTCGTCATATGATTTTAGTAACTTTAAGTATGACGTAAAACCGCAATCAGAAAAAAAAACACTGTCTGAGTTTTGTACTGCCCTATTTTCTTCCTACAATCTTGGATTTAACTAAAACATTTTGTTTCACTTCCTTAAATACCAAACAATCCTTTGCATTGTATATGGGTTGGTTTGCCAGCTGCCAGCGGAGAGTCGTGGGTTTCTGGGTTCTACGCAGTTTATCTCCCACAATATAACTGGCCAATGGTCTGTAATTGGGGCTTATTACCCGGTTGGCCTAGAATCGAAAAATTAACAAGTATGAGGTATACATTTTCATATCCTGGGGCGTGCTATTTTCTTCAGTAAATACAGCCTTACTAAGTCCGTCAGGTACTAATTTTGCTGTCATATTTAAGCTTTTTGCTATTACATTTTTTGTTCTCACACAAGCAAAATTATCCAAACAAACATCCTACAAGCCGTCAAATAAGATCATTACCACGCACGCCAATCCTGAATTAATTTTCTTTTTCCTTAAAATAAATCTGAAGTGTTATCTGGACAACATACATGTTTAATAAGACTGTGCCTAATGGTGGCGCTTTTTGTAATGGAGTGGAAGAGATGGTGAAGTTGTGTGTTCCAATTTTGTGTGACTTCATGGAAAATGTCAGCTAGCAAACTGAAAACCGAAATACGTCTTTTTTACCTCTTTCAACGAATCTTCTAATTTAATTATTCACCAGAACTCGCACGCCTAAACCTTTTTCACAAGGGCATTTGTTTAAGGCTGGAGACGAAAATAGAACAGTGTTCGTTGTCGTAAAATAGTTCAGCACTCGCTTTAAATCGACAGGAAAGCCTCAAATTAGTAAGTTTGATGGTTACAGAAATGTAACTAAGTCCCGGATATCTAGAAAACAGTATAATTCAAAGAACCTTTGGCCTTTTAAAGTTTCACAGTTGATTTAACCACTATGCCAGACTTACTTTTTCTTGAAGTATCACGAACACATAGCCTTTTGTAAAGACATCCAGAAAAGGTTCCCCATCGTCAATATGCACAAAAAACAAATTTTCACCTAGCAGTGAGTGTATTTCATTGCACTTTATTACCGACTGTGTGTATTCTTTAAGCTGTTCTGGGATAGCTAACAAGTTGTTTCAATGGATGGCACTAAATGGTTATAAGTCCACTGCCCTGTTCGTGGATGTTCGGGCGGAAGCTTGGGCCCTGATGTCTCCTAAGCTAAGGACCACATGAAGCTGGTTTGCGTATGGAGTCCGGTCTTCATTTTAGCTCTTACATAACTGATTTTCTGTGTTTGCTGATATTGATTTCAAGAACTCGAACATAGACAGGAAAAGTCTTAAATGAGTAATAAAGTTTAATGGTTACAAAAATATGGTACAGGCCATATTGAAGTATCACGAACACAAAGCCTTTATTTTGTAAAGACATCCGCAAAAGGTTCCCTATCCCCAGTATGCACAACAATGAAGCAAGTGCGTGTTGTTTTTTTTTACCTAGCAGTTAGTGTGTTTTAGTGCACTTTACTACAGGCACTGCGTTTTGTTTTGTTTTTTTGCTCTGGGGTAGTTATAAGTTGTTTCAATCGAAGACACTATTGTGTTACACGTTCAATGTACCCGTTGGGGCTCCGACGGGAGCTTGTGCCCTGATGCTTAGGAAGATTATTTGCAGTCATATTTTCATTAAAGCTCTTACATAACTGATTTCCTGCATGTGCCGATATCGATTTAACTGTTTTTAAGTGCTCACACACAAGCAAGAACTCGAACAAGATCCTGGAAACAGACGTCCTGGAAGCTGCCAAAATAGATCTTCGCCACGCACGCCACTTCTGGATTTATTTTCTTTTTCCTTAACATAAATCTAAAGCGTTATCTGGACAACATGCATGTTATATAAGACTGTGTCTAATGATGGAACTTTTAGTTACGGAGAAGAAAGTGTTTGAGAATTACGTTCACTGTCCTTCTCGTGAGTGTTCTGGCGGGAGCTTTGTCCTGATGCTTAGGGGCACAAGGATGATACTTTGCAGTCCTATTAACATGAAAGCTCTTACATAACTGATTTTCTGCGTTCGCTGATATTGATTTTACTGTTTAAAGTGCTCACCCACAAGCAAGAACTCAAACACAATCCTCGAAACAAACGTCCGGGAAGCTGCCAAAATAGATCTTCGCCACGCCGCTCGTGAATTTATTTTCTATTTCTTTAACATAAATCTAAAGTGTTATCTGGACAACATGCAAGTTTTATAAGACTGTGCCTAATGATAGTATCTCAGCAATGGAGTAGATATTGTTGGTGAATTTGTGGTTTAATTCCACGGGAAATGTCAGTCTGTGAGCCGCAATCCGAAATTAGTCATATTTAACTTCCCAACAAATCTTCTAATATAATTATTCATCAAAACTCGCACGCTTAAATTCGTTTCCCACAGTCAAGGAGAGAAATATAAAATAGTGTTCGTGGTCGTTAACCAGTTCAGCAGTTGGTTTGGCTTTACAAGAAAGTCATGCGCAGATTCAAATGTGTAAGTTTAATATGAAACGAAATGTGGTACAGCAGACGAAACAGATGTTGGGAACCGAGTAGAACGGAGTCCCGAATATCTAGAAAACAGTATCCCCCATAGGACTTTCTCCTCTTTTAAGTACCACAGTTGATTTACCCACAATGCCTCACTTTTTTATTGAGGGAAAGGACTTTGTGAGATGACGAAAATATAGCCGCCATTTTGTAAAGAAAACCACGAAAGGTTCCCTATATATACTCAATATGCACAATAAGCAAATAATGGCATTAATTTCAGTTGATTCAACCGATTGCCAAACTTGTTTTCTGTTGAATACAATTATTATGTAAGATCACGTTTAAAAACGTAGACTTTATTTTGTAAAGAAAACCTCGAACGGTTCCCATCTCCTTTGTGCACAATAAGCAATTCAGTTTTGTTACGTTTTTTGCACCTAGCAATTATGTTTCTTCAATTAAAATCATAAAAATCATCCAAACAAATATTAAGTTCAAATTATTGGCCGAAAGATGTGCTTATACGAAAGTATTTTAAGCGACGGTCATCTGATGGATACAGTGAGAGGTGTTCCCATGATAATGCAAAACTTGACTTTCAACACCCTGATTACAGACATTCTCGTTGGTATAGCGATGACGAAAATGAATAAAGATGACTTTAAAGTTGTGTCTTAATATATATATAACCCATATCCATTCATGGAACTGCGTATTATCTCGTACAATTGTCGCTCTTTAAAGCCATCTACTGTCGAGATTAGGGCATTATGTGACAGTTGTGACGTCTGTGTGCTTCAAGAAACCTGGTTACTGAATTGTGAATTGAACATACTTAATTCTGTAAATGTTGATTTTTATGGTAGAGGTTTATCATCGGTTGATGATACTGTGTAAACTTATGGCAGACCGTATGGTGGGTTGGCTATACTATGGATAAAATTTCTTTGGAAAAATGTTGAGTTTATTAACTCGTATAACTGGTGTATGTATTAAATCTGAATTGTCAGAACTTCTTACTTTGTGACAAGCTCGGAAAAGTTCGTCCTATTATTGAGGAATCAACTGTTCCTAACGTTATGAGCATTGATGATTGGAAAGCTGACCCAAGGAAACCATTTGGTGGCCAACTTGGTATTTTCTGTAAGGACCAAAATTTAATTATTTCGGACATTGAGCGCTTGTCGTCGGACACATTTACGTATATAAGTGACGCTCATCTTACGACTGTGTTGTGTCCCATAATGTTAACTTGTCAATTAAGTTTGTAGGAGTTATGTATGATGTGGTTGCTTCAGATCAAAGGCCCCTGTGTGTAACAATTGAGTGGAAATTTTTACCAACCTTTGTGGAACGCCCTGATATTTCTCGCTCTCGTGTACTGGGCTGGTCAAGACTGAGTGATAATTTCAAGCATTTGTATAAGGATACTGCAGAACTTTTACTGGCACAGTTATCTCCCTCTGTTGACACTTTACTATGCAATGGTAATATCTGTGAGTGTGATCATAAATGTAAAATATCTTCATTTTATAATTCTATTGTACAATGTTTATTGTTAGCTGGGACTAAAACTGTTTCCAAACAACGCACCTGTAAAGACTATATTATTCCCGGATAATGGGACTGTGTTGCGGACCTTTATTCTCTCTCTATGATTTGTTTCCAATTGTGGAGGGAGCCTGGACGTACTCGAACCGGCCTGATTGCCGAGAATATGTGTCACACAAAAAGACAATTTAAGTATGCTTTACGGGCATGTAAGAAAGAAGAAAAAATCATACGAGCTGACAAGATGGCCAAAGCTCTTTACCAGTATTCCCCTGATGACTTTTGGAAAGAGATTAAGTCTACTAACCGTAAACATAGTGCTTTACCTAACAGGATAGGCACTGCTGTAGGGGGAAAAGAAATAGCAAATCTTTGGAGGTCAAAGTTTGAAAATATATTAAATTGTGTCAACTTAGAAACCCACAAAACTAAAGTTGTCGATACTCTAACTGAATATAAAAGGAATATGAATAATAATCCAGTGTCTTTCGTATCTATTCGTAATATAGTATCTGAAATGAAATGTAACAAGTCGCCAGGCATTGACGGTTTAACCGCTGAAAGTTTAAAAAAATGCTCCTGACACAGCTATGGTTCTTTTGTCTGTATTACTGCTATGTTTGTGCATGGTCATATTCCCGAGGAGATGGCGTATGTTGCTATCTATCCTATTGTTAAAAAAAAATGGTAATATAAATCTCTCAGACAATTATAGGCCGATTGCTTTGACCACCGTATTATCAAAGGTAGTTGAATCTGTGATACTTCAATGTTGAGAACGACATTTGTATACTTCCGATTTTCAATTTGGTTTCAAACAGAATCATTCAACTGATCAGTGTATATATGTTCTAAAAAAAGTTGTCAATTTTTATTGTAAAAATGGTAGCCCTGTTTATATTTGTTTTATGGACGCCAGTAAGGCATTTGACCGTGGTAACCCTTGACTTTGCTCCAGAAACTTATCGACCGTAACGTACCCTTGTACATTGTAAATATACTAAATGTCTGGTTAAATGTTCAGCTGTTTTCTATTAAATGGGGTTCTTCGTTTTTGTTCTTTTTGTTCAACAAATGCGGTCCGACAAGGGGGAATTCTGTCACCCCTTCAGTAGGCGTTGGTTGCAATATAGCCGGTAACTTTCTGAACCATATGTTGTATGCCGATGATTTTTGTATTTTGTGTCCTTCTGCAAGATCAATGCAATGTCTTCTAGATATATGTTCGACTTTTTCTGTCACTCATGACATCCTGTACAATTGTGAGAAAACTATATGCATGGTGGTAAAACCTCAACAGTATGAAATATTTAGTGCTCTTTCCGTAAAGTTGTGTGGTGCAACGCTACAATATGTCCAATCATATGTTTACGTGGGGCATATCATTAGAACTGATTGGTCAGATAATTATGACATTGATGCGCAGTGCAGAAAATTGTGTAAACGAGCGAATGTTATTCTCAGAAAGTTTAAGGGTTGTTCACCGATAGTTAAAAAGATGTTATTAAAGGCATACTTTTCTAACATATACTGCTGTTCGATATGGAATTCTTATACTAAAAGTTGTTTAAAGAAATTCAAAGTGATGTACAATAACGCCTTTAGATGGTTAATGAACTATTGGTATAGCTGTAGTGCCATCAATATGTTTGTTGTACAGAACATAATGTCATTTGAAGAAATTGTTAGAAAAAGTATGTATTCTCTAATGTCACGGATTGAGTCTAGTAACAACCTCATATTGAAGACTGTACGATATTCTGATGTTTTTTGTGCACTCACCCATCTCAGTCAAGTGGCGAGATAATCTGTACGTCATATAAGGTTCTTATGTAGTCATTTTCACAACCTGTAATTCATATGTATATGGACAATTTGTCTGCAATAAAGTGATTATTATTATATTATTATATCACTGTAGACAGAAGCATTTGATTTGGATTCTTTCTCTTTATTAGTCCAAATTTAGACAAATAAATGGTTTAATTCTTAGCAAATAATATGTCATATTATGTGTAATTTCCGTTACGTATGCGTCATGTTTATTTGCTTTCTGGTACGTATACTTCATGTTTATCGGCTTTATTTTACGAATACTGCAAGTTTATGTGCTTGGCTCTCTTTTACGTATAATTCATGTTTATGTGCTTTATTTTACGAATAATTCATGTTTTTGTTCTTTCATTTGCGTATACTTTATGTTTATGCGTTTTCTGTCACGCATATTTCATGTTTGACGTTTGATTAATGTGGATCTCAAATTTTTAATCTACGATATTACAAACAGTATCAAAAATGATCGCCACGTAACGATTAACGGCTAACAATCTTAACTGAATTTATTTATTTATTTTATTCGACAATGGTTGATGTCGCAAATTAGGATAAACGTCAAAAAAGTCAATGAAAAATTTATGACTCATTGAAAAACAATTTTGTGGGAACGGTGGAAAGTGTGGTTTGGTCGGTTACTTTTTACGTACAGTTTGAATAATTTAAACACAGACCTCTTTAATCCGTTTCTCATTAAATATGCATAGTTCCAAGAAAAGATTTATACAAAAGGACAATATAAGGTCCCTTATCCACGAAAACAATACTATATATTTATCGCCAAAGAACAACATAAATTCAAGAAAAGCGTGCGACTTTAAGATATTTTTTTGAGATCTGAGTGCGCCTCTCAGCGGTTCATCAAATCGCTGTAACGCACTTGTAACAGAGTCCGTCCGTCTGACCAATTTGGCCTAAAAGTTTTAGGTGCTCTCTGAGATAAGGGCCATCAGAAAGCCGATTTATTGTAGCATCCTGTATTAAGTCCTGTCCGTTTTCAATGTCGTTGTCAGTATTGTTGAAGGTGGTTTCTTCGACCCACTGACTGGCATGCCGTCATATGAGTGAGAGTGAAATACCCTTAAGTACGGGGTAAACTTCAAATCATTTCCAACGTGCAGTTTATCGTTCGGCAACAACATAGTCTCTCTTTGAGATGGAGTTACGAAGAACAGTTCAGCTTTTAAAACATTTTATTTTCTTTCTTTATATTGGACTAGGACACAACAGAAACATGACATATATAGAACAGCATTTTGGAAGCAATGTAACTGCAAAATATGTTTTTGGTTGGATTATTCAAAGTAGTTTCTAAAGTTTAACTCTTTTCGTTACAGCTTTTTCTAAACCGTTCTTTTTTTAACTTTTTAGCTTGTTGCCTACAGGACAAGACCACCGATTTTCGACCAGATTTCACTATTTTCCATGTGTAATTTTAAAGAGATATGCTTATTTTTTATTAGCCCCAAACTCAGCATAACGGAGAACCAGGTATTTTAAATATTGATTGTGATGTCTGCAGTTCAGATGCACCACGGCTTAAACATAATAGTTAATGGGAGCTTACACAAAAACAGAGTTTTTAATGCCGATATTAAACGGTTTTGAAAGTGTTATGTCGCCAGATAATTTATCTGTATAGGCCTTAATAACATCGTATTTCAGTGATTTGCTTCTAGTATATGAGGAAAAATTAAATCTGGTCAAAAATCAGTGGTCTTGTCCTTTTAACGCATAATTTATGTTTTCACCCGAATGAAGGAAATTGAATTTTTTGGACTTTATAAGAAATTCATTTGCCGAACCTCTCATGTTTTCATACTGTCCGTGGTTAATTGCTCTCCCGTCAATACTGTTTGCGTTGAAAGTTTGAATAATTTAAATGCGGCCATCACTTGACCGACCTTTATAAAAGAGGCATGATAAAAGGAAGACAACACTACAGATTTATCCGTAGGAAGAGTAATAAGTTAAAGAAAAGCGTACGAGTCTAAGATATATTGTTGAAACGTGAAGAGCTAGTCAAAACCATTTAATCGCGGTATCGCTCATTGAAGAGCATTTGTATAACATGGTGAAAAAATGCCTCTACATCCATGGATTTCTTCAACGTGTTTTTATCTTCCGCTTAAAGGGCCTGACCTGAAGAATGGAACAGTTACAAACAATTACGGGACAAAAAAATACAATTTAATTTACGAACACCTGTTCGCCTCCACTTTTCTGTGTTACATTTTCTACTTTTCTTGCCGTTTATGCCCTTAAACGGTTCAAGCTAAGCCATTATGCACGCTGAAGTGACACCCTTGGATGCCCTAAAAGAGCCATTGCCCGTGCAGAATGGAAGCATGTGCTTTAACGGAAGAAATTAACCGTTTAACCCCAGAAGAACTTAAGTCAGGAGGTTGTAACTACAAAAAATATAAATTCCGCAGTGTCTGTTGGCTATTGTCTTCAAAGTAAATCTGCGGCAGAAGTCTTCGTAGAGGCATTCATAGCTTCATTCAGCAGCAAAAACCTCCAGAGAATCACAGAAAGTCCATGATGCAGCTGATTGGCTGAAAACTCCGAACAGCATTTAATTTTTAAATTTAGTATGAAGTAATTGTTTCTGTCATAAATAGGACTTTTTTTAACTTTAGTTTATTATCATGAAATAAAATGCTAATGGTTACACGTGAAAAGTGGAAGAAAAAATCTCTCTACTCGTTTATCGGAAGAAAACGCCTTGAAAGTGGATTCAGTTTAAAAGCAAATGTTGGATTTGTTTTGATTTTTCAATCTTAAGATTATCACAATAAAACAAAATGGTCATAGTTACATGCAAAGAGCAGAAGAAAGAAGCCCTTGTTGTGTATTTTGCAGAAAACAACAAGAAAATGGGTCGGATAAATGTCGGATTCATTTTTACAAACTTATGTTTATCATAATGAAACAAAATGGTTATAGTAACATGCGAAGAGAAGAAGAAAGAAGCCCTAGTTGTTTATTTTGCAGAAAACTCGAAGAAAATGGGTTGGATAAATGTTGGATTTATTTTTCCGAACCTAGGTTTATCATAATGAAACAAAATGGTCCTAGTTGATGCCCCGTAGCTCATTGAGCACCAGGGCACTGAAGAGTCCTGTCCAACCATTCGTAGTTGGCAATCAAGACATAAGACAAGAGGATTGGGAAAACGTGTGTTCATGGTGAAAAGAATATGTTTAACATCATCAATTAACCCTTTCGCCTCGCAGAAAGATAATTGGGGAATTTACCAAGATAACAAATTCCCCGGGGCCTCCAGAGTAAATTAGCAACAGAGGTGTTCTGTAAGACGACGCAACACTGATTCCGTTAGTCATTCAACAAACCCTCCCGGGAATCACAAGAAGTTCAGGTCGTTAATTGGTCAAAAGCTCCACACCGAATCCAGATTTAAATTTTTCAAGTAACCATGTATTTGGCGTTTCTTCTTCTAAATGGCCTAAACTCAACAATATGATGTTGGGTTTATTTTCTTAATCAAGTTCATCATCATGAAAGAAAATGATTTTACTTGCATATGTCAGAGAAAGCATAAAATTCCGTGTCGTTTGTTGGTCATACATGATATTTCAGATAATGTTCACCATTGCATAAACTATAAATCGCTCTTCCTATGGAACGTGGGTTATCGTGAATATATATCGCCAAACAACTGTTTTATTCCGAGCTATTCTACATTACAACCCTTGGTGGGCCGAACATCTGTTAACGCCTCTGTCGAATCAAGGGTATTTCACCTAGCTTTGCCAATGTATGGTGATATCCAGAGAAGATGCCTTGTAAAAAAACAACACCTCCGCGATTTCTGCAGCCACCGGAAAGCTTTCGTCATAAACCATAGGTCGATAAGATGAATGGAATATATAACGGGTGCGGTGAACGGGAATCAGCAACCCAACGCTCAACAACGAAGTCACTACGCGTCCCGTGAGGTAAATAAAAAATATTGAATAATTGAGGGAAATACGTTAGACGATTTACGATTTGATTTTTAAACTCACATATGGTAATGTCTAAGTACTACAATGACCCATTTACAATGTAAATAGTGTACCCAAGTATTTCCGTTTAAATGGTTTTAATCATTAATAATTAGTAATCATGTAGGCCTATATCAAGCTAAATAAAACTGTTAATGACAATAAATGCGATAGCATCTGTAATTTATAAAACCTGTAGTGACTCATGAACTGCCTCTTTTCCTGTACACACGCTTTATTTCCAAAATATAACCGGATGGAGATAGTGAACCTCTATGTGCGATAGTCTGTATATTATATGCGTGGTTCAAGCTGAAAACATCAAACAAAATAAACTACTTTAGCAATAGTCACATTCCATAGGGATCAGAAACGATTGGTTCAGGGTTACTTTATTATATAACGGCGTACCAGTCCAACTGGTGGAAGAAACCACCACGTCACTGTCAATATCAAATACAAAAAAGGACAATAAACAGGACACACAACAGAAACGGCTACCTGATGCCTAAAAATAGCTGCATAGAATCAGGAAGCCTGTATCCAACTACATATATAATAATCTGGAATCCAATCGAGTAGCTCTACAGCGGAATACGATCGCATATCCCTGAAAATAATACAGACCATGGGAACTTCCCATACATGGAAGTACGCGTATACAGGCGCTGCAATGAACGTTTTGCCAACAACTGCGTCGCCCAAGTTGACAGATTCGGTGGAGGCAGTG
>JAVFBZ010186165.1:0-14943 GCA_032466195.1 Katharina tunicata
ATCAAACTATCCAAATCCATGTGGCTAAGTCTGTTGTGTGGGTAAATCTGCTATGTTACCAACTCTGTACACAAGGCGAGCAAATCAGTCTGGACAAATGCACTTTATCCAAGGAAACCAGCCGATATAGTCACATAACATGCAAGAGTTAGTCAAAAATACGCAGTTAGAATGTGTTCAAACGACATAGCATAAGGCCTTTACACAAATAGACTTTTGGCAGCGATCCCCTTCGATACTTATACGGCTCTGGTAATTTGTTGTTTTGTTCGTGTTAAGTAACTGCATGTAAGAATGAATAAATGGATTTATGTTCCTTATTTTCTATTTTTTATTTTTATTTTTTTACATTTTAAATCTTTTGATAACATTTTGTTTCAAATCAGTGTATATGAATAAAACAATAAGCTTTATAATTAGAGGAGAAAATCGATGAATGCTGCATTTTTCGATATATCATTATGATAGTCTTGTGTGCTGCATTTGCTAAAATGACACAGACTGATTATAATTATACCTGAATAATAACTATAGTCAGTTGGATAAAACTAATACAACTTTGGCTATCCATTTCAGATGTTTAACACTGTCTAGACATGGAAAAACAAGTTTAACGCATAATAATTGTTGCAAAATGTTCAGGCTAAAGTTCTAACTGACTAGTGCTTATAGTTATTATTTGGGTAGAAAGGCAATCTACTCACTTTCAATTCTATTTATATGTCCATTTAATTTAAATTTTCTTTAGACAGGCTACCTCAGTTGAAATGTTTCTACTCAAGTTCTATTGAAACTAGTATTTGTTCATTTAGGTAATTTCTAGAAATTATGATGGTATCATTGTGGTTTATAAACCTTGATGGTAGTATTGATTCAATAGAACTAAAAGTATTTCAAATCTGTAAGAAATATAAAAAAAAACTCCCAGCACATATTCGTATTTATTTCATACATATATTATCCTAAATGTTTCTCTATTCAATGCTGAATCCAGAACAAATTTAAAGAAAGAAATTATTTAAAAACATCATGATCACGTCACAATATACCTATAACCCAAAATATGGAATACCGCCATATAACATAATATGGCAGTGCTTACATACTAAATTAAATGCTAAATAAATCAAGGTTTTTAAAGTAAGCCTAAATAGTTGTTATTTTATTTAAGTCATTGTATGAATAAAAATCAAGTTTTAAAATTAGAGGAGAAAATCTATGAAAAAGGGAATTTATTTCGATATATTATCATGATAGCCTTGTTGCTGCTGGATTCTAACGAGGACTGCATTTGGTAAAAAAATACAGACTCATAATGACGAGATCGCTCGAGTGCTGATCCAAAGCTTTATACAACTCAAAACAGAATAAAACAGATAATACCATATCATAGCTATTGTTCTTATCCAAAAACCTGTTAATTGTAAGCAAACCACGAAGAAAACAAAAAAGTCGTCTCTGGATTTGTTGAAACAAGAGAGACAACTCTTTTCACTTTTCTGCAAAAGGGAAAAGTGAAAAGAGTTGCCTCTCCTGCTTCAGCAAATCTTATCACGTGACGAGAACTCGTACATTTGATGTTGAACGCTGGCTTGCATCGTACGTTTGATTTATAAACACCGACTTTCCTTTCACTGTAGCTTGAGTTTCTTCACTGCACCTGTGTTTGTTTTTAATTAAACATTTATTGGTAAGTAACATTTGTTCAAGTCTGAACGTTTTTTTCCAAAATAATGTGCGTAATTTGACGAAAAGTGGCGGAATTTGCCGTGTTCGTCCATGAATGCCGACTTCCAGTGGTCAGCTTCCTTAGCAACAAACGTTATCTAGTGCGCAACGGCCCAAAAACCGAGTTGAACAGTATAGTTGTCTTTCTCCCTATATACGTATAGAGGCCATTCGGCCTTATAATACTGTATTGCATCATCGCCTATTCTAATAATGTTATGTAATTCGAGTACATGATTCCATGGTGTATTAAATTTAATGTTCAGTTCATGTTTGTATTTTTTCAGTATATAAATTCATTATTGTTCTTATATCCAAAACATATGTACATGTATTTTGATACAAATGGCTTTGTATTGGGACTTTATACATATTATTCTAAACTGGTATATGATAATATATACAGGATTCATAAACACAAGCACAAACTTACTGTTGCGCAATATTCACCGCTCGAGGCGCACAAAAGTACAAAATCAAGGCAGATTTCAGCCGCTTGAGCACGCTTTTGTGGAGCTCTTCGGTGTAGTAGGTAGAAAACGTTACATTGTTTTTGTCGGCTGCTCCGAAAGCATTTTTTCATGTCACGGAAAACAAGTTTGACTCAAAATAAAGAGCTGATTTTCAAAATCGATTCGAAAAGAGTATGTTAAAACGCGTTTAACCCCATCAAAAGCGTTATTCAACTGTATTTTCTCTTGAGTAGACTCAGGTACTTTTATAACCTCGGCCCCGGGTTGCCATTTTATTTAGGGTTGTTAGGTAAAGGCACGCGACGTCCTGACTCCGTGGGTATATGAAAAATATACCTCGCCTGTACGTCCTTTGCATGGACCAATCATAAGCCTAGAATTTTCTCTGAATGGTGATAATATATATTACATTATAGCACAGTAGGATGATTCATAGATGGCCAGACACCTGCTTTCTGCTGATTTTTTGATGTAATAGGACATCAACTGGTATGTTAAGTACTAGTTTATTGTCTATGTCACGAGAATATGTCATATAGGCTATTATATCCGTATGTCTTATTTCTAAGCACCATTTTTCGTAATAACTAGATACTAACAAGTATATATGTAGTGAGAACGTACTGTATAGTGCGGTAGAGTTATGTATATACGGTTGAAATTAAGTCACTAGAAGAGTAACATTATTTGCTCAGTGATTTGTGCAGGGTAAATTTTGAATGTTCCTTATTAATTTAATCTAGCCACTGTATTTCTAACGGTATATATCACCTCTTCTGTTTACGCAGGTCTGCTGTCGCCCTTTTCTTTGGTCCCATACATGCCATCCTTAACGAATATGATATTTAAGAATAAACGATGGAAACAAAGAGAAGTGTTCAGTTGATTCCTCTATCACGCGGGCCCTAGGTCACATTAAGTAAATTCATTAAAATAGTAATTGATCAAACTCCTAATAGTTAGTATATTTATATTGTTCTTGTTAGTATAAATATTACTCTTATTCTTATTTATGATAAGCTTAGTATAACAATAATTGACCAAACTCTTTATACTAAGTATCAATAATTCAAAGCAGTTAAAAAAGTGAATGGTTATATTTTGTTATCATTATACTATCACTATTATTATTAGAATTATATTATTATTATTTTAAGTGAAGCTAATTTATTAAAATTATAACTTATCAAAATATTATCTTAATACTCAGTATTATTACTGTAAAATAGATTAAATAGTGTATAGGATAATATTACCATTATTATTATTACTTTTATTGTTGTTGTTGTTGTTGTTATAGTCATTAAAGTTATCACGTTTGTTATGATTATTGCCATTATTGTTATCACTAATGTTATCATTATTGATATTATTATTATTATTTTTATTAATATTATTATTATTATTATTACCCTATTGTTGAAGTTGTCGTTGCTTGTATTATCATAAGTTTTATTTAATTTGTGTAGCCTACATTGTAAACTGAAATGATATGTATTATAATAATTTATAGCTTTTGAGACCATACGTTATATATTTGTCTCGATAAAGCCAGTGTGTATTATTGTATTAGTTTACGTCCCCATATACCGCAAATGCGGTCTGGGTGTAAATAAAGGAAACTTGAACTTGAAACTTGTCAGTATCTACTCACCTCAAGTTGACGCTCTTACTTTACTCTTGTCAGCAAAATATAGATACAAATAAGGATATACCTCTGAAGCTATGCTATACAATTCACACTATCCAAACGTTATTACCAAGCTGATTCACTATTCAATACATTGATTTTCTGACTGCTGTTGAATGTCAAACATTATCCATGCATGTGTTTGCATATTCCTCATCCAGTGAAACTTTTCAAAATGCCCTTGCTTACTTTTTTAACATTTTACTTGAATTTGTTTGCTCAAACATATGTGTAAAAATGTGATATGTGGGTTTATCTTAAGGAAACGGAGAAACTGGTGAACTTTTACAACACTCATAGCGCAAGAAACGAGAAAAACGAGAATAAGTTCCTGAAATCATATTATCGATGTACCATTTGTGTGTTACTTCAGTTAAGCCCAAATAAACTTCTTCCACAGAGCGTACTCACGTAACTGTCAGCTATTAAACCAATCTGGAGTCATATTGACAGATGCCAGTCACACAACCAAATCAAAAATGCGTCTTTTGATGTCTAAAATCATTGACATATAACGATTGAGAATATAGAATACAACGTTTAAAAAGAATGCAGACGAATGGCCTATTCTTTTAAAAACTCTGAAGTAGTGCGGATAGTGCTTGGCAAATCACATGTGAAAAGAAAACGCATGAAATTTGCTTGACGGGTCATGTGTCATTGAACAGCTACCTGGAACAAACCGTCAATTAACCCAGGTGAGTCCAGCCAAGTAATACTGGTTAACAGTTAACTGTTGTGGCCACTTAAATCTGGTTGACAATGTTTTATCTGTTAAGATGAGTGCACTACTTAACACCGAAAGAGGTGCGATAACACAGATCGTCAATTTTATAACATACTTTTCAGCCGTCATCTCCTTTCATATTTCCATATAAATTAAGTTAAGGCCGACTTCTAAAATCTGCAGGAACTGCTCACTGACTAGAATGGTCACGTTTAAAGTCCTTGGAAAAAAGTAAAAAGCTAAGTTGTTTAAATCTAAAAGCTGAAAGCTATAATGCTCAAGATAAAAAGTAAAAAAAAGTATTTACTTTAGAATGAACAACAAGCCCTTGGCATAGGAAAATCTCATTCCGGTTGTGAGGATTTGAATACTTTGTTATATCTTGTTCGATAAGAAGAGATTGTGAAAATCAGGCTAGCTATGTATTTTTTTATTAAATTTGTGAATTCATAACTGAGAAAGAGAACAAATTTTTTAGATTAATAGGTTCAAAACTTTACCGGTACAATTGATACGACACGATGTATACTACTCATGAGGACTTGGAACGGCGACAGAGCTCAGTTGTGCTATCACTGCCGCTGAGTAGCCCCACAAAACATTATTTTATATTTTAATCAACATGGGACGTTTTCTAAATTCCATTTTTTTGTGTAGATATAAAAACACTCAAACTAATGCTAGTTTGTTTGTTGATATTCTGTTTGTTGTTTTCGGTTTATGTTGTGTCATAATTGTATAGTCTGTTATTGTTAAATGTTTTCCATATGGCTTACTGTATACTTTAAACAACAAAATGTTTGCCGGCTTCAAATTTTTCCTGCTGATGGTTTTGATTAATAGACTGACATTTTCAATCAATCGTGAACTGCAGGTATCTTTTTCAGTGTCATTGTATTTGTATCCACACGAACACGCTGAATATGCTACAAGGTATTCAAGTTGTTTTAGGCGTCCAGTGAAGATGCCAAGAGGATTACGAGATAACAGTGGGGGGAGTATTACACAAAGAACGTTTCACATATTTATTGTTTTCAGAGCCTTGTCTTAATTATTTGCAAAAACTATGTAAATTCAAATAAATGTTTTGTACACAACAAAATTATGAATTAAAAACCAAGCCTCCGATTGTTAAAAAAAGGATGTGGTCGAAAGCATTTAAATAAATAAAAATATTTTAATAGAAGTAAAATTAATGAAAAATCTATACCCACTAAACCAGAAAGAGTAAAATTCATATTGGGAGATATTATAAACAAGATGTTTATGAATGTTAAAAGTAGATAAATTTGCATTGAAATACTGTTAGGTACCCCCTACAAATATGTACACATATAAGGCCATTGTACCAACCAAGAGACAACAAAATGAATTTGGGTTGGTCTTAAGTTATCGGATTCTTGTTGGCGTTATATGGAGTCTTTTAAGAGTCGTGCGTTTTTTGTCGTAACGGAGCGACTGGTGGTCAACCTTATTATTTACTACTAGAAAAAGACGATTGTCTTTCGCGTTTAATGAAACGAAAGAACATAAATGCCACGATCACGTTATATTTCTTTAACTTAATGGTTGTCAATTTTCAGATATTAATAACGTACCATTTTTACGCTTTTTACAATATACAGCGCTGTAGGTTGCCAGCCAATAAGATAGAAATGAAATGTGACAATATGACTCGTACTTTTTATGTCACGACAAACATGGCCAGAAGATGAAGTAATTGATTTTGTCGGAAAATTTCCTCAGTAGCCTTCAAACGGATAAAGAGCATGCATTTGAGATCTGTTTGATAGGATATTACATGTACATGGCAGACATCAACTGCATTAATATCCAGGAATCCAGGGTAAGAATCTCTATCATGCGTCAGTTTATCTTATATTACGGGTTCCTGGTCATTATATATTGATTGCAATTGACGTGTAGTTCGAACGGTTTGACGAGAAAGAAAACAATTCATCACGTTTCCACCAAAAACGTTTCATAGTTAACCAGCAAATCATTGGACTGAGCATTAACATTTTCTACACGTTATACGCAAACCGGAAGTATTTACCTTCACGTTGTGTCAGGCACAACATTGTTACATTTCCGCTGTACTTTGTTACATGACAAACACTTCTGTTACACGTCAAACAATTCGACTTGCACGTCAGTAGCAATAACTTACGGGAAAATAATTTTCTTCACGCGTGAATTATGATCAAGTCAACGATTCTTACGTGCAGTCATGGAATTTAAATATGTTTTTGTTTAAAATAAAAAAAAATGATTAGCTGGTTAAATACCCCAGGTCAAAATTGAAACACTCCCGTTATACACATTGTCGAGTTATGGCGCACTTGACCCATCATACATGTATTTTGTCAGCTATACAATACCTGTACTCAGTACTATTTGTTTTATCTGATAATGCTGTCACCAGTGCTTCTTGTACATTCGGGACAACATTATGGTAATGTTTAAGTGTACAATGTCGTTATGTTATAAGGGTACTGAGCGCGGGGACATGAAGTTTCATATTTCTGTTGTATGTTAGTGGCTGGCCGAAGATCTTTTGTCCTGGTTGCTTTCTGTCGTCTCGTGATACTGGCTTCCACCACGCTTCATATCATGTGAGTGAAATAACATATGACTACATTTCAAATGTTTTGCTCAGTTGTTAGGTTTTCTTTCTACACACTAGTAGAACCTGTCTAAATTGACAGTTTGACCCACAAGCTGTGAAAAAGTTCCGACCCTAATGGTGATGATCGTATCACGTCCGAGATGATGTGCGCAGTACATTCGATGGCTTCCGATGAACTTATATAATACACTCTTCTCCATAATAAAGACATGCAACATGGAAATTATATCACGGAATTATATTTAATTTTACATATATTATATCAAGTGTCGTTATAAGCCTTATAACAATTGTAAAGAACAGTACTGAATAAAAAAGTGTAATTTTCAGTGTTTACACTTTTTTCTCGCGATTTTTTCATGTTCAATTTAGTGATTTCAAGTTCAGTTTGAAAGAATTGAACTGTCTGAGATATTTTTGGGGTATTAAAAATGTATTAACCTCGCGAATTGGTAACATTTTAAATGAATTTTATTTGTCAACGAGGGTAGCAAGATGGCGACCATTTTCGAAAATCTCTCTCAATAACTCGAGTTTTGTTTTGCATTTATAAACACTGAGCAAGTTTGTGACACTCAGAATTACTTCAAAAATTTGTTGTATGATAAAAACTACAGAAAAACATTAAGCATTGAAAGAAGACGGTAAATGCAAGTTTTGGTGTTCAATGGATTCGATATGGCTTCTGCAACACCTACATACATTTTCTAAATTTGAATTCATCTTGTTAGCAATAATGTTTGTTGTTGAAACAGAATTTACAACTTTATACTGGAGTCATCTGTGTTTCGAGTCATTTGTGCATTTATATGCCAACCAGTACCAACTCTTCCATTCTTTCTCAGAATAGGATATTCTTATTTCTCCTCCCATTTCATTGCCGATTTGTTTTTGTACTATAGGGAAGGAAGGTTAGTATCTTATTAAAAGTGTTACATCATGTCTTGTATCTAAATGGCAACACCTTTGGGGTATAAATGGATAATTTATTCGATGCAGGGGAAATTGAACTCCCAATTTATTACTGGCTAGCCTCAATGCAGAAATGACTCCTTAATATTCTCCGCATTTTGTGGAACAGTTGTTTATTTCACTTAAACATTTCAAAGTCTGGTAGTTTCCTCGTGATTAATTACATCACTAACATATATCAGTCCCTTCTCAAACCAAATTTTCAAAAAGAATGGCTGTTTTCCTATTTTGAATTTGTCATTTAAAATAGTATCTCGTTTAGAAACCTCCTCCCTATTTATCGCTTTTCATTGGAATTTAGTCCAACGTTCTAGTACATCTATCATGAAAGGATTTGTTACAATTCGCAAAAGTTTGTGTTTAACAGTAGTATGGCCCATTTAAAACATATGTATATCTCTTGGTATAGCAATAAACTAAATTATATGTCCCTCTTGATACATCTTTTTATCCATGCTTATTTCTAAGATTCAATATATTCTTTTATACTTGGCACACTGAAGCCCCCATCTTTAATTTCCTTTTTAATTATATTGCGCTCTATTTTGTCTGGCTTAGAGTTCGAATTAAATGCGAAACACTTAGCTTAAACTTTGCTACTTGATATAGTGGTGGGTTAGGTAGGGCCTGTATTAAAAACTTCAGGACAACTATTCGCCCGATAGAAGTTAATCCCCGCTTTCCCCATGTCCTCAGTATCCCATCATTTTGTTTTTAATTGATCTTTATAAATTATTTCTACCATATCTGCGAGATTTGTACTGAATTGAATTCCCAAAAAGTTTAAAAGTTTTTGTGACCAGTCTTGCTGCCATTTTATTTTTTTAACGTTTTTTATTGTTAGCCAAAGCACCAATCTAACTGACGGGCGTTTTATTTATATTTATTTTTAATATAGAGATTCTAGTAGAGAAATCAAGCCCCGATACACATCTGTTAAGACTCCTCTCAGACCCATCCAAAAAATGGTGATGTAATCAGCATATTAAGTTAGCGCAGTCATTATGTTATACTTTTTATATTTTTTATTCTGTTTCATCATATTTCATCACAAATAATAAAGATATAAGGACATAAGCGTCCTCTTTTCGACAGCCTCGGGATATGTCAATGTATCCAGAAGAAAAAAAAATTACAAGTACACACGATTGGATATCTTTATATAAAACTTTTATCCAATAGTTCATTTTAGCATCAAATTTGTAGAATCCTAACACGTTATGTATTTAACCCCAGTCTAAGCTATTAAAGACTTTTTCAAAGTCAATAGTTAATATCATTGCAGGAATTTGTGTAATTTCTGTGGAATACATAATGCCATATACAATTCCGTACTGAAAGACGGCCGGTTTCGTATACATGATTTCAAGACTTTATTAATTACTCCTTTAGAGCAATAAAAAAACATTATGGTAAAACTCAGCCGTGGAACCATCTGGTCCTGGACATTTGTCCTTTTTCAGACATTTAAGGGCAGCTGGGACCTCAGAAGCTCAATAGTTCAATAGTCCCTTTATTGAATTAGATTACTGGTCTATTATCTCTGGGGGTTTCTCCCAATCTTGGCAATGTGCTTCTAGCTCGTTTAATTATACCATTTATCTTTTCCAGATTTTATCCAGCGTTTCTTTCACCGCATTAACATTCACCGTAGAAGGGAATTATTGAATTTCCAATAGCTCTTCCGTGTTTTCATTCTAATACCTTTTATTTTAACACCGTAAGAGAATGGCCTGAATGGTCGATTTGATGA
The DNA here is from genome assembly GCA_032466195.1 of Katharina tunicata. Taxonomy (NCBI): domain Eukaryota; kingdom Metazoa; phylum Mollusca; class Polyplacophora; order Chitonida; family Mopaliidae; genus Katharina; species Katharina tunicata. Next base: position 9,973 of record JAVFBZ010186165.1, read on the forward strand.
ATATTTACATCCACAACATTTAGCAAATTGTTTGAAGCAGTAACACAAAGTCTAACCTAGCTTGTTCCAGTGGAGAGAGCTGCCGCCAATTGTATCTACGAACGGGTGGGTGCATATCTCTCCACGAATCGATCAAATCTAAGTGTTCCATAAATTCCAAAACACTGCCTGTTGCCTTAGGATTTTTTTTACATTAATATAATTGTGTGTAACAATCTTTGGCTCAATAACAACGTCTTCACATAGTATAACATTTTGAGGTTCCAAACTTTCTAAATCTGCACAGACATTTTGAAAAAAATGTGGTGAATCTTTTTGGGTGCATACACTGGCACCAAGGTCAAATTTAATTTCTTTGTCTGATTTCTAGATACTGAAAGTTACCAGACTTTGTCCTTCTTCACTTTTAAGATTTCAAATTGGGGGCCATTTTTAATAAGTATTTCTACAGTTCTTAAATTACTTTTGAAAGGACTAAAAATTTGTTATAACCCCATTATAATTCCAAGGGTATATAACCATAATTAGCTTAAACTTCTTTGACTGTGTAAATACAAAGAATACATATAGAACTCGGAATTCATAGGCAACTGCCTGGAAATTGTAGAGGCCCATTGATATAAGTTTGTTAAAAAAGGATATCTTGCTCAATGACAATCACTTCTTTATGTCAACCTATGTAATTAAAGCAAAAGGAAAAAATGTAATAAGTTTATATGAAAGAAATAAAAGGCTGTGAACTACTCCTTTACATACTATTAAATGGTAAATGTTTTCGATTTCGTAGACATCATAATACACATGTATATCTGACTCCGATGAATTTCCCTACAACGTTTATCTCTATCATGCTTCACATAAAGTGGCATTCCACTTCCATATATGACTAACTTTTCATCCTGATGTTCCTAGATTATTTTATGCTAAGCACATATACACACAGTAGTAGCCATCACCTTTGTTGAACAATTATATCTTCACTTGATTTCTCACCTGTTGGTATACTATATAATAACACTATTTCTTCCCGGTTAGCTCTCATTTTCAAATAGTTCAGGAATAGTGAGAATGTTTTATAGTACAAACCCAATTCGGCCTACTTACAGTTTGTCCATTTCTTTACTTGTCATAATTGGCTTCCATTTTTCTTTGGTGTTTCCGTGCGTTTTTAGAAATAATTCCAGGGACTGTTGCCATCTTCATCTCGTACGCTTTAGTTGCCATCTTCCCTCGTAATGCTTAAGACCCTCTTAATTTCTTTGTCCCGCTGTTGACGCCAACATCTTGTCCCTATCGCCCGTTATCACGGTCGTGGTAATTATTGCACGTGAGGATCCCGATATCTCCCAAACCTAACTTTGTTGGTTCGTTCCAAGATCTGATACCCTTGTACTTATAGGAGTTTGGACCATATTTTGTCGATTTAACAAAGGATACTTTGAACACATTAGTGTTTCTTTGTGCTCAGAGTTTCTTTATTTTTGAAATAAAGAAAGACTAGTTATAGAAACGCGCAGTTGGCAAAAACCACAATAAAGTGAGCTATCAGAAAGATCATTTCTTAAATGTAAACTGTTTAGAAGACGAAATTATTTGTATGCCCATGCGTTGCATAAAGAAAGTCGTGAAATTATATTTCCTCAGCACACTGTTGATTAATAAAACTCCAACATTTTGCCATTTGTCTAACTGGTATCTCTATCACCCATCAATACATTCTGATATGATGTATTATGCTCATGGTCTGAACTTCTGCAATAAAGATTATTCTCATTGGCACTCAAATTAGCGCGAGAGTTAAAAACAACCTGTCTTGAAATTGGCCGTTGGTTTTTTGTTTGCCCTGATGGTTTGTGAGCTAAGGATAGAGGCATATAGTCTGACTCCACTTCAAATTTCTCGAACGGGGCTGTGGTGAGATAATCGTCAGCAACTATTTATTATATGAGACCCACGCGTGTAACTCATAATTCCAAGTTAAATCATGTGATTCGGGTTGGTAAGTCGAGAACCGTATAAAAAGCGTAAGACCTACATCACGACCTTATCTAAAACCTTGGATCGTAACCGAGTTAAAGGCTTTTTGGTGAATGTAGCTACTTTTCTAACGTTTGTTTTTTTATTGTTGGGCGTCGGCCATTTTCTTTCTGCAACGTAGAATTTTAATCACTCCATTTGGTAGTCGTACCGGCTTAAAAAAACACAGAAATACTAGTACATTTTTGATGTATGATGTAGTACATGTACCTTAACAGTTAGATTGAGCTCTTTTTCGCCCAGTGCAACCAGACTTTCCGTAGACAGTTAATAATATTGCCTTTAGTATATAATATTGCCTTCAGTAACTACCAGGGGCGTTGTTATACAAACTTATTTCCCTGCATGAAAAATATGGGCTTTATATCTACGAAAAGCTCACCAAGTTAGGAAATTCATTTTTGGAAGAAGGTTGTTTTAGTTAACTGCTATAATAATAACATAATTAATGGTGACAATCATGGCAATGCTAAACTAATAATAAACTGTCCGACTATGGCTATTATTTACATTGAGGATTTTGTTGAAATTTGGATTTTACAGTGACTGAAGTTATTAAATAATAACTAATATTTTAAATCTAAGCGACTTTGAGAATTCAAGTCTAGGCTACCTTTGTTTGGAACATAATACTATGTTACGTTAATGTTATAAGCTTATCAATACAGCCGTGACCACAAATAGCCAGTGTTTCTGGAAACGATATTTGTTGTTTTTGGTTATATTTGGTGAGATAACATCCAGTTATTTATACCAAGTGGTCCAGACAAACCCCATAATTAGACTAAAACTCTTTTTATTCGAAGTTCCTAAAAACTATTCATCATTCAATTATCTTGAGTAACAATTTCCAATCAGCTCCTTCAATTAAAATACTTCTACTACTTAGCGATCAACTGACATTTCTGATCCCCGTAGAAACGTTAAGAAGATTTCCCGTCCCGAATTGGGACACCAACCATATATTTCATCCCCTGCAACCCAAATTGTGCACATTTAACCCATTTGCAAAAATAACATTATTTTCCTCGGCCAATGTCCTAATATGTGACATTCGTGTTTTTAAATGTCTCAAAGAGAACTCCATTTCTTTTAAACTCTCAGAACAATTACGAAGGGTGGATCTCAATCCCAAACATCACCCAAATCTCCCATCTCATCCCGTAGGTTACTTGGTTAATATATTCCCAAACACATATCACGTTATATCGACCGACCAATCACTTGTTTCTTTCCTAACATTTTGAATTTTCGCACGTTGCAGATCAAATGAAACATGATAGAAATGAGCTTTATCAAGTTTATTTTATTGCCCACTGATGCTATTTACAGGGCGCGAACAGTGTGTTGAAGGTCAACCAGATCCGCCAAGTTTCGACATACTCGTATATGTAGAATCGCTTCAATACGTCTGTGTATAACGATGCCTTCCTGTGTATCCGTGTTCTAGTTCCTGGAGTGAGATCCAATGGGCTGGTAGGCCTTCATATGAGTGAAATGATCTTAAATATGTACGGTATTAACCCCCAATCAAATAGACAGCTATTCTGCGGTTAGGAAGTTAGGGATGTATACACATGTACACATTCAGATTTAAGACTTGCTATGGCTGACATATATAATCACAATGAGACAGTATTATACATCCCTACTCACACGTACAAACAATTCTATAGCAATTAGATAGATTATGAGGGTATTTTGTTTATCTTAGTGTTATAAAGGAGAAGATAAAGAATGCAAGCTGAATGTAGACAAAAACTAAGGAAGGCACACATAATTTGACCCTTATTAGCTTCGAGTTGGTTTCGATGGTGCCAATAGTGTTAGAAAGAATAACGCCGAATTTGCATAGGACACGCCGCATAAGTAAATCCTCTTACAAACTGAACACATGCCGTCACTGCAATGTGCCCACACGAGATACCACCAGCTACATATATTCACAGCTGAGCGAGACCACAAACGGCCGACAGCCACTTAAATAACCGAAATCACACCCAAGAACAGAATTTTTGATATCGAAATTAAGAGAAAAATATACTGCTGAGTTACAGAATGTAACAGGAGGCATTGGTTCGCTGAACCCAATATATTTACAGATATTTGCATAATTAGTCACGGTTACACGGGCACAAAATTGTCAAAGTCAGCTCTGATTTAGTTTTGCATGTACCTGGGCAATAAAAGGTGAACTTGAATGGATCTGATCAAGATAGTTTCTTCCCCACAGTCAAAACTGATGAGAAAAATAATTCGCATTAGTTTAGTGTAACTTTTTTTTCAACTAAATAAAACAATTAATATAGATGTACCAAACATTCACTAACAAACATGAACTAAGTAAAACCATTAATATAGCTGCAATCCTTTCCTGACCAATCAAAACTAAAGTATGAGATAATATGAAAGCGAACAAATTACATTAGGCCAGGACATTTAACATCTAAGCATTTATGACGTTAAATCGAATGCTGCTGGAACTCCGCACTATAAGTGCCTATGTAAGATTCATATTTCCTTAGGGTTCTTTAACATTGGAAAGAATATACAATATTTCAATGTTTCCCAAAGGGCGAGTGTCAATATTTGGATATAAATGAAGTCTTAATATCAATGTTATTTATATGCCCCTGGTGAAGATCATTGTTAACTATATATGGTAATGTTAAGATGACAGGCCCAGTACACCGACAAAATCAGACTAGGGTCCATATTGAAACCTCGTAAAAGGACGTGCTGAATCCGTCAAGAAGATGGCGGAGCTAGTTCAAGGTAAAAACAAAAGAGATTTGATCCTATAATATATTAATTTCTATCAATTAACTAACAGTTGCAGGCAGGATTTGTCCGATCTTAGGAGCGATAGCATCAGTTCGATGTTATCATTTGTATCGACTCTTAAAGGAACACTTACGGTAGTGGACATTTCCG